>NW_019168270.1:18881335-18975188 GCF_002303985.1 Durio zibethinus
GGCATGACAAGAAAATCTTAGAAAAGAGCTTCAAGCTTGATAAGTAGGTTATACTCTTTAATTCCCAATTAAAACTCTTTCTAGGTAAATTGAAGTCTAGGTGGTTAGGTCTTTATGTGATCACTCACGTATTTCCCTATGGGACTATTGATATTTTAAAAGAATCAAATAAAAACATAAAAAAAAAACTCATTTTTCTAGCCTTTTCATCACATTAGATAGATTGTAATCAAAACAGTTTTGATATCAAGAATAACCAAACAAGGTTCCAAGTTATATAATCTATATTGATAAGACTCTGATACCACTTGAAGAGAATTTTGAATCAATAAACAAAGTATTAGCAATGAAATTTTAAAATTTTTTTAACATCCTAAAGTCAAGATCAATCAATAAGATTATATAAACACAACAATTAGTTTTAGCTAGTAGTATATTATCTCTCATGTCGATTTCACTTTGCACCAAGTACGAGATCATCGAATTTTTTTTCAAGCCTAAAGCTATCCAAACGTCTAGCCTCTAATAGTGATCCATACAAACAAGGTGAAAGAACCTTCTACAAAGGATGGAAAGAACTCAAAACTTAAATCTCCAGCTAGTAAGATTAGTCAATTACCCTTTGTGTGTTTTCTTTCAATTGTTCTAAATATATGAGATGTCTATTCTATTAAAATGTTAAAAGAAAGGGGCAACTTAAGTTCTTTATATAAAGACAAGGGGTAAGTCAAAACCCTAAGGTATTAGGGTTTCTTAATGCTTAATTATATTCTTAATAGAATAACCCTTTTATCAAGTCCTATTCTTAAAGTTCTTTATATAAAGACAAGGGGTAAGTCAAAACCCTAAGGTATTAGGGTTTCTTAATGCTTAATTATATTCTTAATAGAATAACCCTTTTATCAAGTCCTATTCTTAATAGGATTACTTACTTGCCCAGTTACAAAATATCCCATTTAGTATTGGAATTTTGTATGTTTCTCTATATTGGATTTTAACCTAATAAATTAAGTCTAACTAAATTTATCCTAATTTTAATCTTTCATAACATGTCCTATTGCATGTGGCCCATTAGGTTCTTTAGCATATTGTTAATAAACATAAGCATTTTAATCCTTATATTCAAACTTAGATGAATCAAACCTTTTGACTTTATCACTAATTCTCTAATTAGCTAGTCTCTTGTTTATAGATCATGATCAATGCTAGCCACATTATTATGATGCCCAATTGCTAAAAAAACTCAATGTGGCTTGACAACCTATCTGTGTATGGTCTTAATGTATACTTAAATCCTTTCATCACTAAGCATCTTAGCTTGAACATTGACCATGGTTTAGTGTCTACTCAATTTTTGTTCAATCATGTTAAGTCGTGTCATTGACATTAACTTACAAATAAACTTTTAGAACAATCCTAAACTCTTATTTCACTTTGGCCAAAGATTTTTTAAATTTATTCAATCAAGACTAATTAAGATACTTTCTTGGTCATACAAGGTGATGAATCCTATCTTGATTACTTTATGCATCTCTATGCCTTATGTTATACCCAATAATGCTTGACTAGAGCATTCTTGGTTAGATTCATAAGTAAGTCAAAGTATAACATTCATCATATAAAATTATAAGTAATTGCATATCAAAGGATCACTTATACAACTATCCCATAAGAATGTAGCTATAAATACTATGTGAACTACCATACAGCATTCTCATCTTAGGTCATGTTTATTAAACTTATTCTTGTAACAAACACCCATATGTTAGCTTAAGTTTATCCAATCTTCAACTTATGAGATTAGTTGCTCTTCATAAGTCAGAGCATAACCAAGTGGTGGTTTCAATAGTTTTTATCAATGTCTTTTCTTGACAAAGCATCGACTAGGAACAATTTATGAAAAATGTTTTAATGCAATGATGATCACATAATTACAATCTCATTGTAATTCCCTTGTAAAGCGTATTTATTCCAATGACTTTATCTATAAGAAGTAAGTAATATTAATTATATGTATACAATCTCATAGACAAAGAATGTCTTTGATAATAATAGAAATGCTTAATATGACATGTATTCTGTAGCCAATTCAATTGGTCTTAGGGCATATTACCAACAATTATTGCATGTTGATTTAATGCCTTAGACATAGGACTTTCATTTCATGCATTTTTCTTTCCATTCTTCATGCATTTTTTCAAGCAGTTTTTCTTAAATTTGTGTTCTATTTTTGGTCTATGTGTGTATATTTTTTGTCCATTTGTAAGTCTATTTTGATGCTATGCTCATGGTTTTCACATTGCATGTAGGAATTTTCAATTTTGTTAGCATTCACCTTATTAGGTCATTAGCTTATGTTAAATTTCTTACCAAACTTGTGTACTGTTTTATGTAAAATCTAGTTGTTTTTAGAAAATGTTCACCTAAATTTTTTTTTGTTTGTTTTCAACTCTATTTTCAAGTAATGAACCCAATTTTTACAGATCCTTTAGGTTAGATCACATTTTCATAGCATTTTTTGCCATAGGTCGCATGTAATGTGCATTTTCTAGTTTGATTTTGCATGTACTTGTCATAACGTATCAGTCTAGAGACTTAATCACTAGTTGTAAAAATTTAAAATCATAAAAAATATAAGGAGTCACTGACAATCTTTTCTAAAGTGTGATTGGCCACCCAAAAAACTGGGTTTAAAATTTATTAAAAAAATAATTTTGGTCTACAAAAACAAGATTAGGTTTGAAAGTCGTTTACGTGTAGGGAAGGATTAGCATTCCTATAGTGACCACAAAATTGGTACTAATTAATCATGAGTATTTATAATTTTGGACAAAAATGTTTTTTTATATGAAATTTAATTATAATTCCCTTTATTTTTAAGAAATAAAATTATTTTTAAAAAAATTTACTTAGAAATCTCTATATTAAAGAAATACCTTAAAATTCTTTGACATAAAAGCAGAATTTGAAAATAATCTTTTTTGTCTAAACTTTACCACAATATTTCCTTGAAAATAAAAATAATATTATTTGAAAATGATAATTATTGGCAACTCCCCAATATCTAGGTAAAATACCCAAAATTATATTTTTCAGAATATTATTTTAATTTTATTTATTTACTTTTAAAATTATATATTTTTTAAAAATATATAATTAAATAATTAAATAACTAACCAAAAACATCAATAATTAAGAAAACCTATATATAAGCAATAAATGAAAACATGGATATAAATGTATGTTCTAAATGACGATAAAATGTGAATTTTAGATGGGCTTTTAAATATAAAAAGATTACCTAGACTCCCCATCCTTTAGACAGAGTTTGGGTGCAATTTTTTATGTTTAAAACCCTATTTTTTGTCTTTGTCTTTGTATTTTTATTATTTTAAATTTAAAAAATATATGAAAATTTTTTTATAAAATAAAATTTCTTAAATATCCCATCACATAAGCAGCATTCGGGAATCAATTATTTTATAAGAGGTTTTCTTATAAATCCTTAAATTTTAGAATGATTTTAGGGTTTTTGGTAGGTTTAGAATTTCAAATTTTTATTTAATGTTTCAACTAAATACTAGGGTTTCAGGTTTCATTTAGAATTTTATTTAACACATTAATTTTAGAGTTTCATTTAGAGTTTTAAGTTTAGGGTTTCGATTGGGATTTTAGAGTTTTAGGGTTTTATTTTAAGGTTTCAATCTTAGGTTCTCAATTTTAGGGTTTTGGTTAGGGTTTTAATTTTAAAGTTTCATTTTGCAAATTTACAAATCTCTCTAAAAATCTCAAATATTTAAGTAGATTTTCAGAATATGCTCATTTTTTATGATTTCTAAAAATTAGTTTTTATATATATTTTTTTAGAACTAGCTTGTTTTTCATAATTTCCAAAAACTAATTTTTATGTTTTATATATTTTCCTTTCCATTAAAATTTATTATTAGTATTTATTAATATTTTATTAATATATTTGTATTATTTAATAATTCTCTAACACTTAGGTGAAATTATTATTATTAAAACATGATTTTTAATTCTTTCCAAAATTTAGGCAAAGATTTAAAAAAAAATTATTATTTTTCTATTATTTTAAAGACTTTTAATTATATTTGACCTTTCTCTATATTTTTCTAACTATCTACGTTATTACTATTATCATTATTTATTATTATCCCATATTATTCCATATATGTATTTGATTATTATTATTAGTATTATTAATATTATTTTTTCATGAAGCTAAAGTGCATGAAAGATAAATTACATCAAAATATATTAAGGCACGAAAGCTTAAATTGCATAAATCAAAGTGCATGAAAATAAACTAAGACATGAAAGATTAATCCGCATAAAATTGAAATACGCATAAAAGATAAATTGCAGAAAATCAAAGTAATCATAAAAACTCAAACCACAATGAGATTAAAATGCATGAAATTTAAACTTTAATTAAATTTTTAAAAAAATGAAGGAAATGTGCATGAACATGAATGGTATAAAGTATACATAAAAATGAACCTTGAAAAAAAAGAACAAATTTTTAACTTCACATCTTAAGCCTTTATTTATAAATATACAAAACTTGCTATTCATGGATGAAATCTTTACAACGCAGCCGCATCCTCACCCTAACAACCCTATTGCGGAAGTATGAAAATAGCAACCAAAGCTTTGAACTTCCACCTATGAATTATGCGCAGAAAGGATCCATCAAGTGAATAAAGTTTAAATGTTTTTGTTAACTAAATAGAGAAACAATGAAGCCTTAAGCTTTTGCTATTCAAACCAAAAACAATAAAGAAGAATGCATATGAGAAAGAAAATAGTGTTCATGTGCATGAAAACAACCTAGAAGAGAAATGAAAGAAATACCTTGGTATCCTTTCTTCCACAATTACCCTTTTTTTCAATTTTTTCTCCTTCCTTCTTTCGGTTCAAACCTTTAGTTTTTCTGCGTGCCCTTCCCTTTTCTTTATTTTCTGCTACTATTTCACCATTTTCTGCCTCACGTGTTTCTTCTTTGCTCTACTTTGTTTTGCGTTTTTTCCCCCTGCCGTTTCCAGCTTTTGTTTTCTGTTTCTATGCTTTTGCTGTCAGTTTTGAACTTAGTTTTTTTTGCTTCTGCTCCTTTCATGCTTGCTCCTCTTCCGTCTTTTTTCTGTTTTTCTGCTTCACACACTTTTTTTTTGTGCCCTTTCTGGTTTTTCCCTTTTTCGCTGATGCTGGGAACTTGCTGCAGTTTCTGCCGCAGTTTTTTATTTCTCTGCTTCTTTTTTTTTTGCCGCAACCCTTCTCACTTTCCTGCCAGTTACTTTTTCTTCTCACGTCTTCTTTTTATTTCTTCTGCCATTGCTACTCGTTTCTTTCCACTTTTTTTTTCTGGCTACCCTTCTTTTTCTTTTCTCCTCCTCCTGTTTTTAGCTGCTGCCACTTCTTCCAAAAACCCCCCATGCTACTGCCATTTCTTCAAAAGCCCAACGTTCATGCAGTTTTCTTGTTTCCACGTCTCATGTCCCAGCTTTCTTCTTTACCTTTCTCTTCCTAACCGTCCCTCCACGTTCTGCTCTCTTTCCCCTGGTGAATGGGTTTTTTTAAGGCCGTGTCTTGGACTTTTTTTTTTTTAAAACCAACTTAGTGCGGTTTGGGCTCTAAATTTTACTCGGCCAACTTTGTGGCCAAGATTGGATTTTTTAATTGATTTGGGGCTAAACTTTTTATTTTTTATTTCTTATACCTATTTTTTTTATTTTTTATTTTTTAATATTATTATATTTACTATTATTTTATTATTATATTTTATTTTATTATATTTGATTTGATTTATTTATTTATTTTTATTTGGTTTTCGTTAATGACCAATGATAAACCATTATTGGGCTTTGAAAAATGGGCCTTTATCTGGTCCCCTTAGGTTTTCATTCAGGGTTTACTTCAGAGTATTTAAAAATAAATCGTGTAACGGGCTCAAAAAGTGATGACCACAGCCTAATTACAATGATAAACCCGGATTAAAAGATAAAGTATCCTAAATAAAATTAAGAGTCTATAATATTTTTTGTGTAATTGGTTCAGTTTTTATAATTAACTTTACAGGTTTTCGGTCCTATTTTAAATCTATTTTAGGTTAGTGGAGTCACATTTAGTTTTGCATTCATTTAGATCACATTGTTATTCAGTCACATTACCTATGTTGCATTTTAGCTTTAATTAGGGTATTTAGCATTTTTATTTATTTTAGGTTTTTTGTTCAACATTTTTCATGTCATTTCCTTTTAGCTTAGCTTAGATTTAATTCTGATTTTATGCATTAAAGTTAAGCTAATTTTAGAAGTTTGCATTTAGTATACTAAGTGTTCGAGAAAATGCCTCAATGAAAATTGAAAGACATTTCATTTTGATTTGTAGCTAGTTCTTTTAGGCAAAATTTTCAATTCTATTTTAAGTCACTATTTGTTGCATTTCCATGTTATTTTCATGCTTCATTTTTATTTTAGACATTTTATGTATTTTACGTTAGGTTAGAGCTTAATTAGGTCAAATTTTCTTATTTAAAGTTCAATTTATTTTCTTTGTTACTTTTATTAGGTTTAAATTGAAATTTTAATTTGTTGCTTCCAGGTTTGCATTCTAATTCCCTTTCCTTTTTAATTACAATTTTATTTCACGTCTATAATTGTGTTTAGTTTAATTTTTGATTTTGTAATTTTTTATTTTTAGTAACTGGTAAGTTTAGTAACTTTTCATTTAGGACTTTAATTTTCATAATTTGTAGTTAATTTAGGTTTAATTATTTGATAAATTTTTGTTAGATTATATTAGGTTAATTAGTTCACTTGAAATTTTTTTGTAAGATTAGATATACCCATAAGGTCAAAATTAGTACTTACTTCTAAGACTAAAACTCCTAAATCCTTGAAGAAATGATATCCAAAATACTTCTAATCTTTATTATTTTTATGACACTTGTGGTACTCTTGAAGGGTAGCAACAAGCACCAAGCTACCAGCTTCAATTTTGCACGAAGTCACCTTTCAAATGGCTCATTTTGAGAGGGGACCAAGTTGCCAACTTGCATCCTAGGTGGAGGTATGAAAAACCTTTATTGGACTAGTTCATCATGCATCATATAAGGGAGAATGGCATAGCAACAAGTCACAATTTTCTTGTTTTTTTCTAGTAGTAGATATTTTTCAAAGCTAGTTGGCTTTTTCAAAAGCTATGATTGATCATTAGGAACCCTTAATTGGCTGAGAAAAAACCTAAAACTAAGCTTTATATAGGACATTTCTTAGGGAATGAAAGGGGAGCTGCAACTTTCATTGTATTTTTTTCTTTCATTTTCATATTCTATTTTACTCTTATGAATAATGCCACTAGTAGTCATCATTTTTGCTAACCTTGTCGTTGCTTTTTTGACACTTTCTAGCTTTGTTTTTTTATTTATTTAATGCTCTTTCATTCCATGTTTAATTTTAGTTTTCTAGCACTACACTTTGTTCCTCATTTGAACTTTGCTTGTTACATTTTAATTAATGAAACTTCTTGTTTTGGTACTTTCAGTTTAGCTCAATTTTTTAATTTTTTTCAGCTTATTTCTACTTGTTTTGAGCTAGTTCTTTGTTGGGAGAGATGGCTTCTGATAGCTAGATGACCTTTTATTTATCGTTGGCATCAAAGTCGACTGACTCATGAAAGTTTGATTTTATTTTGCAATTTCAATTTCACCTATTTTCATTTCTACCTAGATTTTATATTACAAGCTACCTTGTAGATTTAGTTGTTGGTTATGTTTAGTTTTCATTCTTTTGAGTTTATTTAAATAGTGTTTGGTTGATGTTCTTGTTTGTTAAAATGGCCTAGATAGATTTTTGTTTCTCATGCATTTTTCATGCATTTTTTTACTAGTTTTCAAACCTATTTTACTACCATTTTTAGTTCTATTTTCAAGTTAGTCCCTTACACCTTTTTTGTTCATTTTCATGTCTATTTTAAAGTTCTAGGTTTATTTTTCATGTTTCACAAGCGCACTTTTCAATTTTTTAGCATTTAGTCCATTAAATTTTTGTTTTAAGCTAAGTTTCATGCTTTTTATTTACTTTCTATTTTGCTTATTTTCTTGTTAGTTTTAGGAACTACCTTCATGCACCTTTTTTTGTTCATTTTTAGGTCTATTTTAAGGGCTTTAAATTAGTTTGATAATTCATTTAGGTTTTAGGTTAATTTTATAGCATTTAAGTTCATAAATTTTAGTTTTCTTGCATTTACATGTCATGTTTTGTATGTGAATTTTATGTTAATTCTGGTCAGCTTTAAGAAATATTCCCACGCATCATTTTAGTCCATTTTTAGGTCTAATTTAAGATATTCCATTTAGTTTCCTCAGCTTATAGTCTTAGGTCATTCCCTCAGCATTTTAGTTCATAGGGTTTAGATTCACGAACATTACATTTCATGATTTGCATTATATTTTTTCATCTTATTTGTTCAATTTTTGTAGTTAGTTTCCTATAGGTTTTTGGTCCTATTTTAGTTTTTTAGGTTATTTAAGTCACATTTAGTGTTTGCATCTATTTAGGTGACATTCTCATTCGGTCAAATTACCTAAGTTGCATTTTAGCTTTATTTAGGTGTTGTAGCATTTTTATTTATTTTAGGCATTTTTTCTAATATTTTTCTGTGTCATTTTCATTTGGTTTCGCTTAGATTTAGTTTTGGTTCTATGCATTAAGGTTAGGCTCATTATTTTAGAAGTTTGCATTCAATGCGCTAAGTGTTTGATGAAATGCCTCAATTAAAATTAATGGCCATGCATTTTGGTTTTTGGCTTAGCTTTCTAGCTAGTCTTTAAATTCTGTTTTAGGTCATTATTTGATGCATTCCCATTTCATTTTCATGTTTAATTTTTTTTATACATTTCATGCATTTTAGGCTAGGTTAATATTTTAATTAGGTGAATTTTCAATTAAAAATTCTAACTTTTCATTTTATGTTTTGTTAAGGTTAATTTTCAGTTTTAATTTGCTACTCCAAGTTTTTTTTTTTCCATCTCTCAACTCTTTAATTTCAAATTTTTATACTTTTAAATTTGCTTAGTTTAATTGTAGGATTAGTATTTTTTTTCCATTTTTTAGTAACCTATTATTTTTAGTAACTGCTAATTGTAGTAACTTTCCATTTGGGGCATTGCTTTCTATAATTTGTAGTTAATTTAGGTTTAATTATTTGGTAATTTTCTTGGATTAATTGAAGTTAATTAGTTCACTTCAAAATTTTAGAAGGACTAGATATACCTAAAATGTAAAAATTGATACTTGCCCCTAGGTCTAGGACTCTCATTCCCTGAGGGGACGATGTTTCAAATATTTTCAATTTGTATTACTTTTGTGACCTATACACTTACGGTACTCTTGAAGTTAACATCAATCACCTTTGCATGGTTTGCATGGTTCTCATGCATGGCTACTTTTATTGTCACCTTTGCATACTTTTGCATGGTTTTTGTCATTTTTATTCAAATTATCTAATTTTTTTCAAACAAACCTAAAAATCAAGAATTCAACACATTAAGACATGAAATGAAATAAATTCATAAAAACTTTCAAATTTTAATGGCAAAAATGACCTCTAAAATGCTATAATTTTCATAAACATTAGCTATTGAAATTCATGTTCATGAAACCCTAATATTGATAAATTAATGAAATAATTTTATGTTCATTAAGTGTAGATGAAATTACTAAAAAGTGCCTTTTTGATTATGTATTTTTGTTCATTTTATGAATGAAATTCATGTTCATATTCCCGAGTTTGTGCAAATGGAGTTTTTAACAAATATAAGGATGAATTAGTAGAAAAAAATATGTTCCATTCATTTAACCATCCATTACATATGTTACACAAATAACTTAAATCTTGATGCATATCCCTAAACCAAGCATACAAAATTTCCCTTTCTTTTTTATGCCATTAAAAAGAAAAATTGAAATAATAATGAAAAAAAAAAAAAAACAATAGCAACACATACTAACATAACAACAATCAATTCTCTTTCCTTTTTTTTTCTTTCAATTTCAACCTAAAACACTAAGTTCTCTCTTTTTATTGAAAATTTTCTTCAATTACTTCAACTTCAACACAATCCACAGCATTATCCTTCAACTATGACATTTTATTCTTCAATTTTTTTTACTTGATCATATTGCAACTTTTTTCTCCTTGTCAACTCATTAATGATCTTTTTTGCCTTTAGCATAGAATCATGGATCATACTAGGAATGAAAACCAAAAATAATATCCTATAATCATAATTAAAATTGTCATCAACTCATTTAGCTTAATCAATATTATGTTATCTTTCTTCACAAAATAAAATGATAATTACTAGGTATTGTCATCATCCATAAAATCTTTTATTAGAATTTAAGAGAGTTCATGAAATTCACGTGGGTGCCTTCAAATTGCAATGATAGAAAGCAGTTCTCTTTTATAATCAAATTTCATGGGATAAACACCTGTAATTAACTCATATGATCCAATATCTAAACACTTACCTCTTAATAAGTTACAAAAGTAAAAAACTCAATAATGAAATCAAAAGAACCATGAAAATGAGGTGGTATATGAATTTGAAAATTTTTAGCAAATCTAAACTAACCTTGAAAAGGAAATGTTAGATGAACTCATATTTGAAGATAATTAAAGTGAAAAAAAAAAGTCATAAGCATTTTTCAAAAAGAACAAATCGAAAACTTAACGTCTAAATGTCATTGTTATTGAATTTATAAACAAGTGTAGCTCACTTCTCTTAAAAATTCCTAATTTGAGCACAATCATAAAAGTAAGTATTGGTGAAAGTAAAATCTAAATATTCAAAGAATATATATATATATATATATATATATATATACAAGAAGGGATTTACTTACTCTATTAAAAGTTTTACACCTTTTTTTTATTCTTTGGGTCAAATGGCTAACATTAAAATTATTATTTTGATCCAAATTAGTCATGAATTTAATTTTGATCCAAAGATTAAAAAATAAAGTATAAAACATACTATGGTTTAAGTGGATTTCTTTTATGCGTACATACATATATATAAAAAAAAACTAGTAATATTTTAAAATTTCATTAATATATTTTTAAATAACTTTTGCTTTCCTGTTAAAAGATTCAAAAAGAAAATCCATATTTTTCCTTTCTCTTTTTTTGCTATTGACTGAAATTAAGAAAGAATTTTCAAGAACAAATCATTTTTTAGTAATAAATTGAAAACTATATAAAATAATATAAGAAAGCAAAACTATTTAAAGGGTAAAGAAACCTAATTTCGATGAATAAAAAAGGAAAATGAAAGAAAAATCATATGCTTCAAATAATATCTATCAATTGGGCAGGTCGAGCTAGATTAAGGTCAGGTCAATTTAGTTCTAAGTCATTTTAGGTTTTTAAAAAATTGAGTCAATTTGAGTTGGGTCATTTTGGTTTTAAGTTGTTTTGGGTTTGGGTTCATTTGGGTTCAAATTATTTCAAGTTTAAGCCAATTCAGGTTTGAATTATTTTAGTTCAGATATGACACCTAGTTTATTTAAGTGCAGGTTATTTGAGTTTGAGTCATTTTAGGTTCAATTTATTAATTTTTAGAATTAAATTAAATCGAATTTAAAAAGATTATTTGGTCGAGTTCAAGTGAGATTTTAATATAATTTTATTAAAAAAAAAGTTAAAAAATAAAAATTTAAAATAAGTATAAATATTGTAATTTGAATGTTTTCAATTTAATTTAATTTTTATATGAATAAAACATGTGATTTTATTATACGTAATAAATGTAAACATGATATGATGATATAATATTAAAACAATAAAAAAAATTATATGAATTTTAGGAAAATGTATTATATATTTAATTGTGTCGATATAAATTTTAATACGTATAAGATATGAAAATAAATTTAGTTAAATTGCATCATATAAGCATATGTATTAGACACAGGAAACATTTTTACACTTTTGACATGCTTAGTAATTTTTATATTTATTTTAATTTAACATAAATATATAAATATTATTTTAAACTTTAACTATAATACACAATTACATATTTAATATAATCATATAAAAATTATTTTAAATATTTATTTATGATACACATTTAATATAAAAATATTTTGTATTTTAATAATATAACTACAATATAAATAATTATTTTAGAACAATTGTACTCATTATTTAATAATTTATTTTTTGGATTTTAGGATAATTGGAGTTCATTATATAACTTATTCTAAATTACATGATTAAAAATTAATAATATAATTATAACATAAACATAATGTATATACACAAATTAATGGCTTGTTTTATATACTTTATTTTAAATCTCATGATAGTTGGTACCATGTATAATTATAAAATATTATATAGTATATTCTAAATGATATATTGATATGTATACCTATGATAATTAAAAATATATAATTTAATTTAAATCATATTATAAATTATAAAAAATTTTATAAGTAACATAATACATATATTTAATTTATACTAGTTTAATATTAAAAATATATATTAGTTTGATATTTTTAATAATTTTAATAAGTCATCATTTGTGTTATATTTATTATTTTTATTTATATTATAGTTGTTATTTTTATTAAATTAATATTTTTAAATAAAATTATATTTAGTTTAATACTTCATTTTAATTTTTTGGTTATTTTGATTTTGAGTTTATTTGAGTTCGGATAATTTTAATTTTAAATTATTTTGAATTCAAATATTTTATGTTTGAATTGATTTGAATTCAAATTATTTTTAATTTGTGTTGTTCAAATTCAGATTATTAATATTTTTATAATAAAATCATATTAAATTTGATTTTAATTCAAACAAATTAAACGAATGTTTTGAGTTCGATAAACTTGCTTTGAATCTTCGTCATTAATTCATTTTAATATTGTAAGAAAGAAAGGAAAAGCGATAAAAGCGGGGAAAATAAAAACAAAAAAGGTTTTGAAGTTTTTAATTCGTTGCACGCGCTCTACCCAGCACGTGGTCTGAATCAAACGTTTCATTTTTTCTCTCAAACGAGCAAAGTGGCAAAGACTCGGCATTATTTCACAACAAAAAATTTACACAACGAAAAATTGTAAAAAAAAAAAAAAAAATCAAATCTTTCTCTTCTCTTAGAATACATAACGGAAATCTTGATGGTGATGAATTTTAATTTTATTATTTACTAAAAAAATGAATTCTCTCTCCACATCTTCCACAGTTTCTTCTTCTTCTACCTCTTCAGCGTCTTCGGCTTCTTGGTTTTCCGGCATTGTTAGAGGCCGCCAAGACAGGTCCTCCTCCCTCAAGATGACCGGAAGATCCTCCTCAGGTGGAGGCGTCGCCGCCGATAACGACGGACCCATCAAGGGCAAGAATCAGTTCCGTGGTGTCCTCTTCAAGTATGGGCCTAAGCCGATTCAGGTTCGTTCAATTCAACATTTTGAATCTGTTCTTTATTGGATGGCTTGAATTTGAGTTAAAGCTCAGGTTTTCTAGTGAAATTGGTGGGATTTTGATGATGGGTAGTTTTCGATTTGATTCATTCGTGGTCTAGGGTGAGGTTGAAGAGAATTTTTTTAGTTTAATTGATCTGATAAATGAGTGTAAATTGTTGATTTTTAGGGTTAATTATTATTTTTGATGTAAATGCTGAGTGCTAATCATAGCTTTAAGCATAAAAAGATTGTTGCTTTGGAATGGTGATTTTATATCTAGTGCTACAGTGACTTGATTCTGAAGCTTGGGAAGATTCATAATGATTTAATGGTTTGATTTCTTTATATTCATTTTGGAGAGCATATTCTGATCTATTCTAGTTAGTAGTTAGCCGTTTGTTGAAGCATACCATGTTGTCACTTTCAATGCACTACTCAATTAAACACATTGAAGATAAGTCTTTTGGTCTAGCATTTTTATCCAGTTACTACAGGGGCAGTTTGGTTGTCATGAACTAAAATTTGCATGTTGGTGGTATTTAAAGTGGCTGCAATATATTCCAATCATTTTAATAGTTTAATTGAGCAGGCATTTTTAGATTGCAGGTCCTATTTGCAATTAATAATGGGGGATTAGTTTTATGCCTTATGAGAATACTTGTCATTCCTTTGATAGCTTTAGTTTAACTCTTAAAAATGTAAATGTAAAATGGTTTTATAAGAATTAGATTTGAGTAAAATGTCAACTTGTCTTGATGATGGTGATACTATTCAGCTGGATTTAGCCGGTGAATTGAAAGATCTTATTAGTTTGTCTTCTTGGTAATGTCCTAATGTTGGAACATTACTGACAAGTGGGTATATTTTGCATGTATGGTATGATTTTCAGTTTGTTGGATGAAAATGTGGTGTCATTGGTTATTCTTGTTATTTGTGGATCAGATGCCATGATAATGCTCTCTTACTGGAATTCAGACTTCTGATGGCTTAACATTTGTTTTGAAATTATATATCTCTTATTTTGTCTTTTACCTTTTTAGGTTGCATTCAAAACAGGTGAGTATAAGCAACAACTTATTTTCATTGGTGGACTGACAGATGGGTTTCTAGCAACTGAGTATGTTTTCTATGCCACTACCTTCATGAAAGAAATGAACATCTTTTTATATGAATGAGATGAAGCATAATGATGGAGATTACTGACATGTGCTTTCATTGTTTACCCTGTCCATCTTACCTTAAAGATGAACATTTTTAAGGTGTCAGTGCCATTGTAGACTATATATATTTGTAGAGTTGTTTTATTGGTTATCTTTGCAATGCTAAAAGCCTTAAACAAAGTTGTAACTAAAAATTGTCTCTTGGTAAATTGGGAAGTGAGATAAACCCAAGGAATGACTTGTAAGAAGGCACAAACCTTTTTGGTTTGACGAAAGTATAGAAGAGAGATTGAACATAAAAGATCAATGTTTTTCTATTGCATGGTTGAATGTTCAATATGTATTTTGAATCTTGTGATTCTTAAATGTAACTTTCCTTTTTTGGTTTTCAGATACTTGGAACCTCTTGCAATTGCTTTGGATAATGAGAAATGGTCACTTGTTCAACTACTTATGTCATCTTCATATACTGGATATGGCACCTCCAGCTTGCAACAAGTAAGACATGTTTTTCTATTTAGACATTGATGATTCTGCATGAATCTAGGTTTTTGGGGTTTTCATTGTTGTTTCATTCACTATGACATGAGTTGGATAAAACCCTGGCCTTTCTCTGTTAAATATTTATTTTACATTGATGCCATTCTGAAAATACTGTGGGATCTAACTTGTGTAAAACTGCTTGTCTTACATGGAGTTAAGGGCTTAGCAAGGAATTTTTCTTGCCTCCTACATTTAGATTTCTTAACGACAATCTTGAGTATTTGAAAACACTCTTCCCGTCAGAGCTTTGTTTTTAATGAAGGGGCAGCAGTATAGGATTTATTATTATTATTATTATTATTACTATGATGATGATGAGGAGGAGGAGGACGACAATGATGATGATGTTCACTTGCACATATCAAAGGCATTGGAGCAAATATTTAAGATCGGACTACTACCTTAATGGCCATGCTACTCTATTAATATTGACATGAAGCTATCCATCCATCCCAAAGTTTCAGTACCCTTTCCCCCCTTTACATAGAAGATTTCCATTAATTTAATATCTTTGATTTGATGGAACAGATCTTTTGTTCATTCAAGTTTCCTTAGTAATTTTTAGTAAATCTCACAAGTTAATGGTAGAAAAAACTTGTTTTGGGCAATTCATCTTCAGATTCAAACATCATGCCTTCATATTGAATTCATCTAAAATATTGCTTATAGAATTATATCAAGCTACTTCACCAATTTTGTTTGGACCATGTAATAGTTAATTTCGAAAATAAGTCAAGAATTGTGAGCTAACTAAGCTAGTTGCTTATTATTTTGCCTCTTCCCCTCTTTTTTGGCTGGAGGAGATAAATATTTATTGTGTTTCAGATGTTTTCTATTTAACTTAACCTTCTGGCCAAAACTTTATGGTTTTAAGTTATTAATATTTCACAGTTTACAATTTTGTGGTGGTTGAAAAGAGTGTGTACCTTGATTGTACTCTGTTCCTTGCTATGTCTCTCAAACTTCATGTTATTGTGCTCCTTATTTAAGATGTTCTTGCACCATATGTCTTGAAGGATGCCATGGAGATCGATCAGCTTATCAGTCATCTAATCAATAAAGAAAATTCTGAGGGTGTGGTCCTACTTGGTCATAGCACTGGCTGTCAGGTAGCTGCTGATTTTGTGTTAAATTTGTTCTGTATCCAAAGTTTGTTTGATTGCTTATCTGAGGCATTTTAAGATGAAATAAGGACAATCATTTGCTTGTTTGCTCGTGAATCTAGGATATTGTGCATTACATGCGCACAAATGCAGCTTGTTCCCGAGCAGTCCGTGCTGCCATTTTGCAGGTAGCTGCTATCACTTTGTCAACTTGTTCTTCTTTATATACTTTATCTGCAGCTTATGTACTTTACTATAGAGGTGTGACAAAGTGATTTTTGCTAGACTATTACCATGACCATTTAAGGAGAAATCCTGCTGAGATCCACTTTTTTATGGTTTGAAGTAGAAGAACATCTGTATTACTGTTTCACTGTTTCTGATGTATCATTTATGGAAGTTAATTGAACTTTCTATGGTTTTCAACTAATTTGTGCATATTTTAGTCCAGGAGAATATGTTTGTACCATGAAATAATGATGATTTCCTTTACTTTATTATTGTCTAGTGCAATTTTTTTCTTGCAATTGCCTATGTATTGACTCACTTGCAGCTTTGGTCATTTTGCCAATTTGAATGTTCAGGCTCCAGTTAGTGATCGAGAATACAGGGCAACTCTTCCTGAAACAGCTACAATGATTGACTTGGCTTCAAGCATGATAAAGGAAGGTTGGGGTTCAGACTTAATGCCTAAGAAAGCAGATCCATCTTCCCCTATAACTGCCTATAGGTAGGTACACTAGCACTGTTTTTTATCTTGAAATCACCATATGCTTTTTTTTATTCCTCATTTTACAAAAGCTGATTAAAGTCCCTCTTTCTCAATAAAATATGTATCTCTCTATATGTATTTTGTTCTTTCTGTACAAATTTAACAATATGGGGACTCTGATATAATCATATATCCAATGAGATCAAGAAAGTAGTGGGCACGGAAAACTCTAGGTCACAGTCTTTCTTGTGATTGATTTTTAATCCATGATCTTTTCTTTTTCTCCTTTTATGTTACTCAGCTACTGCCTTCCCTTTTCTTTTTTTGCCCTTGTTGAGAATTCCAGTATTTTGCAGATATAACTCCCTTTGTGCCTACATGGGGGATGATGACATGTTCAGTTCCGACCTTAATGATGACCAGCTTAGAATGAGACTTGGACACATGGCTAACACTCCTTGCCAGGTAGCATACACCTTTGTATTTTTTGTGCTCACAGTAGCTGATGTTGGTAACGTTCATTAAAATGTGAGACAAATCCATAAACATCGTAATTGATAATCTTGGGAAACCAGCCATTTTTTCTTTGTAGTATAGCAATCTCTTTTTCCTTTGGAATCGGGTCATGGCATTTATCATAACATTTTGCTTAATAACTAGGATTCTTAGCAATACAAGTTCAATAACTTAAGCTTGCATATGTGATGGTTTTCGTTCAGGTTATCTTTTCCATGGATGATGAATATGTGCCAGAGTATGTTGATAAGAAAGCATTGGTTGAAAGGTGAGACTAGAAACTCTCTTCCAGTTAATGTTTCTCAGGCAATATTTGTGCATTCACTTCAGCATCCTATTAGCTCTTTGTTGCATCCAAGTGTGTGCATGTCTTTGTATGAGAGAGAGAGAGAGAGAGAGGGAGGGAGTCCTTACCTGATCAAATTATGAAGCTGGTTTCTCAACTCCTGCTGCAGTTAACGTTTGTCTGGAAACATTTGCACATTCAATTCAGCATATTACTGTTTGTAGTACCACTTTATTGCATGCATCTCTCATCTGAGTAAAAGATCATGTCGATTCATAAACTCCTACAGATTGTGCAGAGCTATGGGTGGTGCAGAGAAAGTTGAAATTGAATACGGCAATCACTCCCTCTCTAACCGAGTCCATGAAGCTGTGCAGGCTATTATTGCCTTTGTTAAAAGAGAAGGACCTAAAGGCTGGGATGATCCATGGAGCTAATGCTCTGATATTTCGTACTCTGATTTTCTCTTTTTCGTTTTTTATATTCTTTTTTCTTATTCTCTTCTTTCTCTTAATTCATCATTTTCATCTTAATCATGCTAAGCAATTTTGGTTATTCATAACATGTATAAAAAAAAGGCTGTGTGTGAATTTCATCCCCAGGTTAGTCTGAAAGAAGTTTTATACTTTGTATGGATAAGCCTTGTTTTCCTCCAGAAGGAACCTGTAGTGTTGGCATGTATTGATTACAGAATTTTGTTCTATCCTTATTCATTGCTGGCTGTACTATTTGATGGTAGGATAATTGAATGTACCTTAATTTCCTACTTTTCGTTCATTGTGTTTTTTAATGTTGGTTTGTTTTATAAGAATTTTATTGGAAGAAATAGCACTATTTTGAGCTTCACTGGGAATTTTGATTATTTTTGACACAAGAGGTCATAGTATGGGATAGAAAAAAGGATTGCAGGTGTAATCTTTTAAGAGTTAAGTTTCAGAGTCTGGCATTTTGATTTTTTAAACATCATTGGCATTCAGAAAACTGAATTTTTCTTCTCAAGGAATGTAATTTTTACCCAGGTCAGACTAACATTGCTTTTGCATCTTAGAAAACTTTTGAGAACTCACTAGCAATGCCAAATGGGAAAATTGAGAAGAAAGTGATTTTTGTTGAGACGTCGAGAAATGTGAATCCAAACTATGACTTTTGGGGTTAAATTCAAAAGAGTAAATAATATCCCACTGAGTCCCTAATTTTTTAATCTAGTTGTTAATAATCATTTTTGGACAAAAGTAAACAACATGCACCCATTAAGTTGAATGATAGTGGCATATGGCAACTGAGCTTGCTAACATGAATGCAGACATGCATGCTAAAGTGTAATTTATAGTATTTTAAAAAATTTATTTTGCAAATTTTGCTTCTCTTTCGTCTTCTCTCTTCAAAAGGGTTTTTGTCTCTTCTTTCTTTGTAGGTTTTCTTTTCTTAGCAAAACTTTTAGAAAAAGATTTAGCGAAATTTTTTATAAATTTTAAATTTTATATATGCATACATGTTGGCAAGCTGTTGCATGGCACCGATAAAAGTGTCAAATGAGTCGTATTAGATTAACATGGTCCATTAAAAAAATTACCCATACAATAATAGGCCATATTGGCCCAACATTATTATTTAATATGCCAAGTTAACATAGCTCATAAAAATTAAAAGTATGGTCCAGCACGATATATAATCCATAGCTCTTGTAGATCATGTTGTACCTAGTATGATATTATTTTTTGTACCACATCAGGTCAAACATGATCCATTAATAATTTTTTGAATTTTTTTATAAATTTTTTTTGCAAAAAATTCTTTGCTTTTTAACTATCTTTAAAAATTAATTAATGAAATTATTATGTGAGGTAAATAATTTATATCGTTCAACAAAATATCTATGTTTACGAGAAAAAGTTAAAAAAAAATTTTCATAAAAAATATGTGAAATTAACAAACATTGATATTCCGTCTCTAAATTTCAAAAATAAAGAGCATACTCATTTATGAAATTAACATTTGATTTCTCATTCTTATTATCTAATAATTCACTTATATATATATGCTTTATCTTAGGCCAAGTTTTTTCATAATCAGTTGTTAAGAAATATACATTACATAATTTCATTTTCTTTAGAAAGTGATTGGTCAAAATGAAAAATAGTAATTTTATCTATTATTAATTTAAATATTTTATAAGTAGATTTAAAGATATAATTTTATTTTCCTAAACTATTAACATAAAATACTAAGAAAGCAAAAGAGCATTTATAATATGATAAGAGTAACATGAAATACAACTCAAGAACTTACAAATTAAACTCATTTATAGTAATTATGGACCAGCACGGCACGACATGACACATTAATGCTTGTATCCCATGCCATACCGGCCCATGTGCCACATGTTGGCATCGGCTCGTAATGGATCGTTCAATATTTGCCCAATGGGCTAAAAAACTCTAGCCCATCACACAATTTTATATGCATAGCCCATGACTAAAATAATGGGCAATGTCATTATGTCGAATTGGACCTTTTCATAAACTGCTTAATCCTTTTAACACCTTTAATCACCATTATTCAACTTAGTGGCACATGTTATTGACTTTTATTAAAAAGTTTTTATTTGAATAAATCTCAAAACATTTAGTCCTAAATTAGTTAAAATAAAATATTTAGTCCTTAATTAAAAATTACCTAAAAATATTAAATTCTAAATTGAGTATTTAATAATTGCATTAGGTACTTTCCAAATGAATTGGTCAACTTTAGTTGTGTCATCTTTGCAATAATGAAAATGAATTAAAGACTCAACTCATTGAAAATATATTTTTCCTTTTTTACCCAAATTATATTAATGGTTATATAACAAATACTCAAAATTTCAAAATCCAACAAATTATTTTGAATGATTTTTAATTAATTGCAAAAATAGAAAGAATTGTTAGGTCAAACTTATTCTTTTTTTAAAGGAAAAGAAAGAAAGGTCAAATTTTGTATTTAAAATGATAAAAATTCACATTTAAAAAAAATATGCTCAAATTGGGATTTGACTTTGAAAATGTTGAAAAAAATACATCAAACATGATTAGAATCTGCAAGCGCACAAAATCATGCAAGTAGAAAGTAAAATATCATTCCCACGGAGTTTGAAATATGAGAGTAACAAGTACTTAAATTGTCTCCCTTTACTTATACTTAAAGAATTCAAGTAAGATATGCAAAAATAGAATATCAATTTTGAAAATTAAACTTAAAACATGCAGTAACTATAACCAATTTGAATACAAACCTAAACTAATTCAAACAACAAGTGAGTAAAGTAAATAATATGCAATTAACTAGAATTAATCAAAATTGAACTAATCAACTCCAATTAACTTGAACCAAAAGTAATTAATATAAATTCTAACTAAACAACATGCAATTAACATAATTCAATTAAATCTAAGTATGCAAGAATGCTTAAAACATAAATCAATGTAAACATGTAAGAAACTAAAAATTAGAATGCAACTGAATGATTAAATTGAAAACTAGCAAGTGAATATAACTTATATAATTATGCAGCAACTAATTAATCAATTAAACATGCAAAACTAATCAACTTAAAAACAGCTGAATATGATATAACCAATTAAAAACAAAGCAAATAAGATCTAAGCTAAATAAACTCAATTATATGCAAAATTATGAAAATTAAACTTACCAACTTAAAACTAAACCTAATTGAATTAAACAGCAAATAATTACAACAAATTTTATTGTAACTTAGCTTATCTAACCCTAATCAACTTTTAAAACATGCAAATAAACTATTATTAAACTTAAATTAACCTAAGAACATGCAATAAATCTAAGATGCAAGAAATCAAACCAAAATCAACCTAAAGTATGAAAGCTGAAATTGTTTTGAACTTGAATTAACCTTAAACACATGCAATAGATACAAAGAAGCACTCACTACTCAATATTAGCATTAAATGAATCTAAAACATGTAATAAGATTAAGATGCAATTAAAATCAAACTAAATTTTATGAACCAAAAATAATATGAATGATAGAAATATGCAACCCAAAATTATTATGCAATTAAACATGCGACTTTAAACAAATCTTAAATTTCAACCATGCAAATCTTGCAAATAGGAAATAATATGAACCTAATCAAAATTTTAGAACAATAATAAAATGCTATAGGACAATTGGAACATAAATTATTAAAAAAATAACAAACCAATAGCTAAATTGCAATACCTAATTAGAATAAACAAAGGTGCATTTGAAACTAAGCAAGAATTGAGACTGACTTAACAAGATTTATTAAATCGAATAAATTTGCATTAAAACTTCAGCTAGCAAGCAATCAAATTAAAAAGAACCTCAAAATCAAATTTTATTGAACTTGAAAATTAAAAGAAACTTTGCATAAATCGAATGTAAAAAGAAATAGAAAATTAAAGAACAAGAAAGCTTAAAAGAAATAAAAAAAAAAAACTATAGATTGGTTTGTCACCCCAACCTCATACCCCTTTTTCCTATAACCTAAGACAAGCTATTTATAGACCAAAAAATTCAATAAGTGTTTGGCCAAATTAGACTCTAATTGGCAGCTTCTTGTTTTGATTAGAATATACTTCTTGAATGGGAAGATCCTTCTTAAAGTGAATCTTGGTTGAATTGAAGTGAATCTCTTCAATAAACTCTTCTAGATCATACCGTGTCTTCTAGATGATAAATAATTTCTACCCTCTTTTTTTTTTTTTTACATATATCAACTTCTAGAATAAAAGAAAAGAAAAAAAATTGAATCTTGCAAATCAAAAATTAATTTTGGTTTAAGCTCTAACCTTCTAGAAAGTCTTTTCAATTTGCTTCATCTTGAAACTCTTCATGCATGTCACGACTTGCCACTTCTTCTTAGAGAACTTTTAGAGTTTTCTTTCAACTAAATTCTTGTTGTGCTGCCTCTTATTAATTCTCTTTCTATTTTATGCAAATCCTACTTTAATTAGGAAAAAAAATACAATCCTAGTAAGAATAGGAATGCCAAATCCAAATAGGAAAAATTAAGGGCTATTTAGTCTTTTCCAATGTGAACTGAATTGCCACCTCATCATGCCACTTAAGCCTCCAAGTCAACTCTTTTTTAATAATAAGAAAAGACTTGTTGCCATATCATCCATTAATAATCTCATTCATGTGCACCTACATAAGTTATTATGGACTTGCATTCACTTAAAATTACAATTTTACCCTCTATTATAATCGAACATGCCTAGCTTGATTCTTTCATGAATTTACTCAATTGTTCATCAAGATTGAGCAATTCTAACTCCTTCAAAATCAACAAAATCAATCTTGAACAAATTTAAGCTCTCTCTTTCCAAGATTTCCAAGAAATTCAAAAATCACCAAAAATATATCAAAAACATTCTAAGAATCATTCTAATGCATTAAAAATCATCCAAGATTGATAAAAAATTATCGAGATTCTTCAAGATTGAATAAGAATCAATCTTTCTTTCAAGATTTCCTATAAAACAAAAAATTAAGCCTATTAGGAGTAAAAAGATCTTCATTTAGCTAAGAACTAAGCAAAAACCAATAATTTAAACACTAAAAATAACTCTATAATATAGATTTATCAAACCCCTAAACTTGAACTTTTGCTTGTCATCAAGCAAAATAAAACTAAGTAGAGACAACATGTTAGCTATCATAAAACAAAATCCAAATATTAGATTCTCATAAGTTTTCAAAAATTGCATGATGAATATAACTTAGAAAAAATCATAGGTATAGATTAAACACCAGATTCATTCAAGAGTAAGCTCCTTTTCAATTGCAAATTTTCTTATGTATGTGAATAGTCTATCTCATATCAATGCAAGATATTCAATTAAAGTTATGCAAACATGAAATTGACACATCACTACAAAGCATGCATAAATTTCATAAGTTTGCTTTTTACATCTCTCTCAACTAATGTAGCCACACTTAACTAAAGATCAATAAGTCTTTATTAAGCTTATAATGTTAGGCTAGGATTAATATATGATAAAAAAAAATTTAGGATCATAACCCTTACACATGCATTATTTAAGATCTTTCACTTTTTGATAAGAAAGCTTTTCAAAAGAATTGTACACCCCTAGACTTAAATTCTTCTTTCTTTTTCTTTCTTTTCTTTTCAACTAAAACAATAACTTTTTATTGGATTACATGTATACTTGCTATTTTCATGTTTCCACCTTTCTTTTTCTTTTTTTTTTTATATATTATGTTTGTTTTTCTTTGAAAGTTGTTTTCAAATTTTCTTTTCTTGCTTTTGCTTGCAAATAGAATTTACACAATATTTCTTTTTAAACTCTACCATTCTATCCTAATGTGACATAGCTTTTATATTTATCATTAATTGATCCATATGCTTATAGGGTAAGGTAAAAAGATAAAGATAATAAATCAATGGGTGGCTAATTCATGTAAGTGAAAACAAAAAAAAGGGAATATATATATTAGGCTCAAAGGAGTGACCAGGGATAACATATATAAGGTTAGTTTGAAAGGCTTAAACGATCCAAACATGGCCTAAATCATTTTCCTAGTTAAGTGTAGTCTATGATTTCACCTCAGTAGATGCTCAAACAAATTCTAAAATCACAACATAACTTTAAAGATCAATGCAATCCTATATCTACATAAACTTTAACTAAACATGCATACATCTCAATGATCAAAACTAATGCTTAAAAATGTAAAAATATCATAATTTAAAAAAAAAACAAATTCTAAATTCATCTCATGCCTTCACTATATTCATTCTTTTCTAATAAGCTATAATCAAAGTCAATCAATGTTCTACCATTGGATTTAGAGAAAATAATTAAGGGAAGTAATATTTTTATTCTAAACATGATATATTAAGTTTAAACCAAAAAATTTTGAAAAGATTGAAAAATTTTGCATAAAATTTTCCCTTCCCCCAACTTAAGTGACATATTGTCCTCAATGTGTAAAAATAGAGCATAAAAGGAAGAGAGATACTTCTCTAGGTTTCAAAATCAAATCTAGAATTTTGTAAAAATTCTTCAAGTGTTGCTTCTTATCCTATCTTGATCCTTGTTCCTACAAAAATAAACAAACAAAGCATTACTTATTCCTAAGAAAAACCAAAATAATAAACTAAATATAAATATGCAAATTAAAATTTAAAACTTGGGTTATCTCCCAAGTAGTGCTAGTTATAGTCAAGCTTGACTAGTAACAACCAAAACTTCTTAAAATTCAACACCTCTACTCTATAAAGTAATATGAGGTCTTACATTTTTTCCTAATTGAACTTCTATAAGTTGGATTTGGTTTCTACCCTAATGCTTCTATAAGGAATTATTCATCATTATACGAAGTTAAATTAGTAGAATTTTTAAAATTTTAATTCCTTAAAGCCAAGATCAATTAACAAGGTTATACAAACAACACGTATATACAAGTATGCATAGTTTTGGCTAAGAGTGTAACCTTGAATGCCGAAAATCCCTTGGTTCAATTTGGTGACCTTCCAAATAGATTCCAAGCCAAAAAGTTGCCTATGTGTTTAGTCTCTAATGGTGATCCACATGAACCTTTGTGAAAGAACCTTCTCTAAGACTAGGTAGCACTCAAAACCACTATAACTAGTAAGTGTTTGTAAAACCTCTTGTATTTTTTTGAATGAAACTTCATTCTTTTAGTTTTTCTTATTTTTTTGTAGATACTTTCTTAGTTACAAAAAGGGGCGACTTAATGTTCCTTTTATAAAGGAAACATTCGGCCATATTAGGTTTAATGCCTAAAATGCAAATTTCTATAATTAACCCTATGCTAGCCAAATGTACCAGACAATGGGAACTCTTTCTCTTATTTTTATTTCCTTTATTTTTGGTTATACTAAAATTAAATTAAGTCCAACTTAATTTATCTTATTTTTAATCTTTCATAATTATCCTATTGTGTGTGACCCATTAGGTTCTTTAGCATGTTGGCAATAAACATAAACATTGTAAGCCTTAGTATTAGGCTATGGATGAAACAAACTTTTTGTCTTCATAACCAATTCTCCAATTTGTCAATCTTATGTTTATAGATCATGATCAATGCTAACTTATTTGTCATGACCTCAATTGCTAAAGAAAAGTCAATATGGCTTAACAACCTATCCGTGAATGGTCTTAGTGTATAATTAATATCTTTTTATCACTAGTATCTCGATTTAAACATTGATTATGGTTTAGTGTCTACTCAATCTTGTTCAACCATATTTAGTCTTGTCCTTAACATTAGCTTACAAATAAGCTTTACGACAATTTTAAACTCTTATTTCACTTTAGCCAAAGATTTCTCAATTTAATTCAATTAAGACTAGTTGAGATACTCTCTTAATCAGACAAGTGTCATAACGTATTAGTCTAGATACTCGATCTCTAGATGTAAAAATTTAAAATAATGAAAACACACAAGGAATCATCACTAATCTTTTTTAGAGTGTGATTAGCCATCCGAAAATTTTATCTTTTTACTGAAACGAGTTTAGAGTTTATTAAAACAATGATTTTGGTCTACAAAAAAAAGATTGGGTTTGGGAGTCAGTTACGTGTGAGGAAATATTAGCACTTCCACAACGTCCATAAAATTGATACCAATTAATTATGCGCTATTTACAATTCTAGATAAAAATAGTTTTTATATGAAATTTAATTATAATTCCCTTCATCTTTTAGAAAGAAAGTTAATTTAAAGTATTTTTATTTAAGAATATTACGAAAATCTTCAAATTAAAAAAATCTTTCAAATTCTGCGACATAAAGGCATAATTCAAAAATAGTTTTCTCATCTAAGATTTATTGTAGCATTCATTTAAAATAA
Source organism: Durio zibethinus (assembly GCF_002303985.1). The sequence continues at coordinate 18,908,039 of NW_019168270.1, forward strand.
TAAAATAACACTCTTTATAAATGATAATCATTGATAACTCTCTAACATCTAGGCAGAATGTCAATAATTATATTTTACAAAATATTATTTTAATTTTATTTGTTTTAAATTTTTTTTTAAGAACTCTTTATGTAGTAAAGAAACGAAATATAATATAACTAACGTTAAATATCAATAATTAAAATAAACATATATAAGCATTATAAATGTACTCATTAATCTAAAAGCTAGACATATACAGATGATGATAAAATATGAATTTAAGAAATGAGTTTTCAAATATAAAAAAAAACCACCTAACTCTCCAACCTTTAGGCAAAGTTTGGATGTGACTTTTATATTTAAAATCCCATTCTATTATTTTTTTTATTTTATATTTGTTATTTTAACAAAACCAATTTATTTTGAGTTGCGAAAATGTATGAAAATTCTTAATAAAATAAAATTTCTTAAATATCACATCATCTAGGCGGTATTTGAGAACAAATTATTTCATAAAAGGTTTTCATGCATGTTATAATATATTGGTCTGGAGACTCAATTGCTAGATGTAAAAATTTAAAACCGTGAAAACACAAGGAGTCACCACTAATCATTTTTAAAAGGTGATTAGCCACCTAAAATTTATCTCTTTAATAAAATGGGTGTAGAGCTTTATTAAAAAGATGGTTTTGGTCTACAAAAATAAGATTAGGTTCAAGAATCGATTACGTATAGAGAAATATTAATACCCTCACAGCGCCCACAAAATTGGTATCAATTAATTATACTCTATTTATAATTTTGGATGAAAATGGTTCTTATACGAAATTTAATTATAATTCCCTTTATCTTTAAGAAATAAAATCAATTTACAAAAAACTTTGTTTAGGAATATTACAAAAATTTTAGATTAAAGAAATATTTTTGAATTCTTTGACATAAAAGCAAAATTAAAAAATAAACTTTTCATCCAAAATTTATCGCAACATTCCTTTTAAAAATAATAAAATAACATTTTTCATAAATGATAATTATTAGTGACTCTCTAACATATAGGCACAGTATCAACACTTATATTTCACGGAATGCTATTTTAATTTTATTTGTTTAAAACTAATTTTTAAGAACTTTTTATATAGTAAAAAAAATATAATTAATATTAAAACATCAATAATTAAAACAAACATATATCTGCATTATGAATGTGCACATTAATATAAAAAATAAGATGTATGCAAATGATTATCAAATATGATTTTAAAAATAGATTTTCAAATATAAAGAGACCACTTGAATTCTTCAACATCTAGGTAGAGTTTAGGTGTGACTTTTTATATTTAAAATCCCATCGTATTATTTTTATTATTTTATATTAAATTTTTTATTTTAAAATATGAAATTATAAGAAAATTCTTATTGAAATAAAATTTTCTAAATACCCCATCATCTAGCGGCATTCGAGAATAGATTACTTCAAGGGAAGTTTTCATACAAGTCCTTAAATTTTATGTTGATTTTGGGGTTTCAAGATGTCATTTAGGGTTTCAGGTTCTACTTAGGATTTAAAGTTTGCACCTAGGTTTTTAGGGTTTTACACCTAGGGTCTCATTTTAGGGTTTCACTTCAGGGTTTTAAAAATTTACTAATCTCTCTTAAAAATTTTCGACATCTAGGCAAAATTTTGAAGCAAACTCATATTTTGTAATTTTTAAAAAAATCAGATTTCCTATATTTTCATATTTTCTTGTTCTTTAAAATTATTATTATTTATTTGCTCGTATTTATTTCTCTAAAAAATGGATTTTTTTATATTTTTATTCATCTTCCTTTTCGTTAAACATTTTATCATTTATCATTTATTATTATTATTATTTTTTTATTAATCTTTTATTATTTTGTTTATTATTTAATAATTCTCCAACATCTAAGCGGAATTATTATTTCTTAAAACACGATTTTTTATTCTTTCCAACATATAGGCAAGAAATTTAAAATCTGTTCCTTTCTTATGAAATATATATTTATATTCATTACTATTATTTGATTTTTTATTATTTTTTAATTTATTGTTATGTATATATCTTTTGCATAAATTTAAAATGAATGAAAAGTAAATTGTATATATAAAAAAATAAATTAAAAAAAAGAAAATTGCATAAAAATAAAAATGAGCATAGAAAATTAACTAACATGAAAATTAAAAATGTGTAAAATTTAAATTGCAAATAAATTGAAACAACTTTTAAGAGGAGAAAAAAATGCATGGATTTTGAATGTTATCATATAAGAAAATAAACTTTATGGAGATCATACCAACTATATGAAATAAAATGGTCCATTTGCAGTGGACAAACAAAGTAAAATAATAATAGTCATTGCATGAAAAGGAAAATATCAAAACAGAGATAAACATGAAAGTGGAAGAAGATCGACCGAAATACCTTTGGGTTCTGGTTTTTCCTTTCTTTTTCTTGCTTTTTTTTTTCTTTGCTGCTGAGAGCTCCTTCCTTTGTTGCGTTTTGTTTTCTGACTTTGACTCCTATTTTCCCTTTGTTATTTTTTACTATTCGCCTACTCCTGCACGTCCACCTCTACCAGCTTGCTGCGTTTTCCAGTATCGTTTCCACGCCCAGCCTCTGGCTCCCTTTTCTGGTTTTTGCTTTTTTTTTTTCTCACGTGCTTCTCTCTTTTCTTCCTCACTGCTTCCAGCTTTTGTTAGCAGCTTCACGCCTCCTGGATTCTGTTTCCGTGCCCAGCTTTGCTGGTTTTTGCTCTTTCTGCTCCAGTTTCGTGCTTTTCTGTTCCATACTTCTTCACCTTTGCTTTCTGGTTTTCGTCTCTACTGCCACTGGTTCTTGTTGCAGCCTCACGCTTCATCTCTGCAGTTTTACCACTGAAAATACCATTTCCTGTTCCAACCTCTATTTTTATTTTCTTTCTTTCTTCTGCTTTCCAGCAGCTTCCCGTTCCCGTTCCATGGCAGCGGTTTTCTTCTTTTTTTTTTTTTTTGCTCCCCCTTTCAGCTGCAGCCCCCTCCTCTTTCCCGTACTGCCTTCCCTATTTTTTTTTTAATTTCTGCTCACGTACTGCCTTTTTTCATGTTCCAACCGCTCGTGCAGTTTCTGTTCTCCAGCCCTTCCTCACGTGAACTGCAGTTTCCTTTTCTTCTTGGTTTTCTCTCCTGTACGTTCTCAGCTTTTCTTGCACGTCCTTTTTTCCTCCCACGTCTCATGCAGCAATCACGTCCAGGGATTCAAATAACAATTTGATAGCGGAATAGCGGCCGTAAAATTGCAGTAGCCCTGCCCTCCGCCACCGTTAATAGATAAAAAATGATTAAAAAATTCATTCACAGCAAAAACGGAGAGTAACGACCGCAAAATAATGGTGTAACGGGCAATAGCGGCAATAACGGACCGTTATTGTCGCTATTCCGTTTTTCTACTCACGGATCTAATAGTTCTAACAAAAAAATAAAATTTTAAGCTTACAAAATAAAACAACAAACCTGCAAAAGTAAAAGTAAAAGCCAAATCAAAAAATAAAACTCACAATCTTAGAGCTTTATCATCAAAAGAAATTTTAAAACGAGCTAGAAAACAGATCAATTATTTCAAGTTTCAAGTTTCAACCATTCAATCGGTATTTTCGGCATTCAAATTCAAATCGACCTCAAGTTTTCAATTAACATTCAAGATCAAACAAGGTAAGAAAAGAAAGTTAAATTACTTTTTTTTTTTTGTAAAATTTCTATAAAATGATCTGTTGTGTCCTGTGAGAGTCTAAAAGATGAACGAGATATCTGTAGATACTAGGCAAGTCAGTAAGTGATAATGATAAAGGGATGTGAGAGAAAATGAGAGATGAAAAAAAAAATAAGAAAAAATTTCTGGAAAGCCAGAGAAGGCAAGAGGCAAGACGAAAAAGAAGATGAACAAAAAAAGGTAACGTTTCTAGAAGGGTCTTCGTTTGCTAGAAAGAATTAAACAAATTTGATATATTAGGCACGTGGAGAGATTGGATGGGATTGGGAGATAGCGTGGTGGGCGCTTAGGGGGGAAGGTGGGGAGGATTGTGTGGTGGGGATTGTTGGGGGGAAGTGAAGAGGATTGATAGGGTGGGAAGGGATTGGGTGTGGTAGGGTGTTTGGAGGGTGGGATTGAATTTTTTTATTTAATTTTATAATTAATTTTTGAATTAGATAAAATTTAATTAGTGGTTTTGAAAATTTATAATTAATATAATATATAGATATTTTAAATGAAAATTTTTGATAAATTTTTTGTATAAGTTAGATAAAAAATAATTAAAATTAAATATTATATTTTGATTGTGTTACATATTAATTTATAATTTTGTATATGAATTTTAATTTTTTTGTTGTTTGATATTATATTATTGTCAATTCTTTTGATATTATATTAATTCTTGTTATTTTGTGTAATTATTGAAGATTGTGTTTATTATATAATTATTAAAAGTTGTTTGTGATAAAAAAATTTTATATCAATTAGTGTATCAAAAAAATTAAGTTACTTAACAAATTTAGCATTTTATGATCTATTACTCTTATTAAGATTAAAAACTAAAAAAAAAAAATATAGGTTTGAAAATTTTATTAAAATATAAGTTTGAAAACTTTTAATTTTTGAAATTTTTTTTAGATAAAATCTAATTAGAGGGATTGAAGATTTATAATTAAAAAAAAAAAAGAGATTAATAATTTAATATGATATACATAGAGATTGTAGATGAAAAACTATTGATAAATTTTTTATATAAGTTAGACAAAAATTAATTAAAATTAAATATTATATTTTGATTGTGTTAGATATTAATTTATAATTTTGTATATGAAATTTAATAATTTTTTTGTTGTTTTGATATTTATATTGTGTCAATTCTTTTGATATTATATTAATTCTTATTATTTTTGTGTAATTATTGAAGATTGTATTTATTATATAATTATTTGAAGTTATTTGTGATAAAAAAATTAATATCAATTAGTGCATCAAAAAGATTAAGTTATTTAATAATATTCTTAAGATTAAAAACTAAAAATTAAAAAATTTAGCGTAAAATCAATTTTTAATGATGTAATAAGTAATATTAATATTTCTAAATATAAGTTTATTTTGTTTTTATACAAAATAGTAAGTATGCTACCACGTGAAGAGTTTCCGAGTAAAAAGTAGAGGGTGCACCAAGTAATGATATAGGATGGCATTTTGGAACACCTGTGCCAAATACAAGAGGAAATGTTTCATGTAAACTTTGTGGTAAAGTTGTAAAAGGAGGAATAATATGTTTAAAAAAACACATTGCTCATAAAACTGGCAATGTTGCACCATGCCCCAACGTTACTGGTATGTTATATTTTTTTAATTTCTTTGAAAATATTATTGTTAATTTCTTAATAAAAATTATAAAATTACATAAGCATGTGCAACTAATTTTCTCCTTTTTTTAACTATATTATTAATAGGTATAGTAAGAGAAAGTATTATGAAACTCCTTCAAGAAAGCAAATAAAAAAAAGCTGACAACAAAAGAAGAAAAAATGAATTTTTTATCACAGTTAAGAGGGGAAGATGATTATGAAGGATTTATTGATGAAGACATTGCTACTAGACAAGTCGTGCGAGATAATATCCAATCACAACATGAGTGGAACAGAAGACAAGAATTCAGACAAAGAACTAGTGGTTGGAGTAACATATATGAAGAAGGACGAAGCTCTCATGGTTCAGTTGCTGAATATTTTAAAGAAAGAATAAGAAAATCAACTCCAAATGAGTCTGAATTTTCATTAAAGGGAGCTGTTCCTGAATTGGTTAGAAGTAAAAGTTTAAGACAACCAAAAGTAAGTGATTCATTTCTAAAGACATTAAGAGAAAAATAGGGAATTAGTATCAAAAATTTTTGATATATGATTGACTTCCTTTCAATTAGCAAATTCCCCATGGTTGCATAATTTGATTTCTGTGGCAGCAGAAGTTGGCCAACATGTAAGACTTCCAACACTTTATGAGGTCTCAGATGTGTATTTAGAGTATGAGTATCAACAAGTTCATGAATGGGTTAATAGATTAAAAGCTTATTGGAATGAATTGGGTGTCACTTTGATGTGTGATGGTTGGACCAATAGTTTGAATCAAATGCATATCATTAATTTTCTTGTTTACTGTAGTTAAAGGGACTATTTTTTGAAAATTTGTAGATGTCTCAAGTGTTCGTAGTAGAGATACAAACTTTTACTATAGATTATTAGATGAAGTTGTGGAAGAAATTGGAGAAAAATACATTGTTCAAATAGTCACTGATAACGAGGCAGCACTTAAGGCCACAGGAAAAAGACTAATGGAGAAGAGAAAACATTTGTATTGGATAGCATGTTCAGCTCATTGTTTGGACTTGTGCCTTGAAGATATTGGGAGGAAAAAAATATAGCAAAGGTTTTGGATGATGCAAAGAAAGTGACTTGTTTTATATACAATCACATTTGGACTGTTAATTTGATGAAGAAATATACACAAGGGAAGCAAATACTTCGTCCTGCTCTTACCCGATTTGCCACTCATTTCATACAATTAGAAGAAATAATGAGGCAAAATCAAAGTTTGAGAGAGATGTTCAATTCAAAGGTTAGTACTTAGTAATTAGTACAATTATTTAAATCTAGCATCTTTTTATGATATTATTGTTTTAAAATATTAATTTAAAATATATTACTCTAAAAATTTATTGATGAATATATAGGAATTTAAAGATTCAAAATAGGGACAACAAAAATCAGGACCTGCTTATGAAGTCAAAAAAATCATTTTAGGAAAAGATTTTTAGAAAAAAACAGGTGATATAATAAAAGTTTATGAGCCTTTGGTAAAAGTGTTACGCCTTGTGGATGGTGATGAAAAACCAACAATGGGCTTTATTTACAAGGCTGTGGATAGAGCTAAACAAGCAATTCAACAAACTTGTCGTTATTCTGCTGAATATGAAAAGATTATTGACAACAAATGGAGTTTTATGCACTCTGACTTGCATTCAGCTGGTAAGTAAACCAAGAATATAGATGGTATTTAAAAAATATGTTTATTTTTTATACTTAAATTGCTTATATATTTATTTTTTATTACTTTAATATAATATTGTTATAAATTATGTTTAGGTTACTATCTAAATCCACAATTTCAATTTGGAGTGGAACATTCTGCAAATGTATTTAAGGAAACATTAGAAGGTATAAAAGCAGTTATTGAAAGATTAAAACCTTCGATAGATATTCAAATCAGAATGATTAATCAGGTTAGTATTTAATATTATTTTATAACTTTAACATTTGTTTTATGTATTAAAAATTAAATTATTTTTTATTTATTCATTTATTATTGTATTTTCAATCGATGTAATTATTATTTCGAGACAAGCATGAAACATTTGGTAGTCCACAAGCATAAAGAGCTTGGAAGCAAATGAATCTAGGTAAATAGTAAGTTAAATAATTATAATTTATTTATATTATTTAATTGTATAGCCCATTGAAATTTAATTTAAATAATTTTATACAGCTGAGTGGTGGATGATATATGGCACTTGTGTTCCTAAATTACAAAAACTAGCAATCAAAGTGCTTAGTCAAACAACATCACCATCAAATTGTGAACGTAATTGGAGCACATTTAGCTATATTCACACCAAAGCAAGAAACAGATTGAAGTTTGAAAGACTCCAGAAACTTGTATATACCTATTATAACATGAGGTTGAGGATGAGACATCAGAAAAGAATGAGCATTGATGAAATAAATAATAGTTTTAATCCTATTAGCCTTGATCATATTTTTTAAGATGATGATCCACTAACAGAATGGCTGCAAGAGAAAAAAAATCCTCTATTAGATGGTCAAAACTTTGATTGGTTGCCTGCAGATAATTCTGATAATGAAATGAATGTTGAACGATCACGTCAATCTCAAGAAAGGAATGTGTCTCATTCAAGTTCAAGTCCAACACCAAGTCAGAGTGATGATGGTGATGGAGATGGTGATGGTGGTCGTGCGAATTTTGGTGATAATATGGATGCAAATCGACCTTACAGCCCACTTGGAGAAGAATTTGGGCTTGCTGCTATTGGTGGACTTTTTATTAATATGGCAGAATACGAAGGAAATCCATTTGCTGAATCTAGTAATGGTCAAAGTGCACGTACAACTCGATCAAAAGGAAAAGCAAAGAAGCACCACTATGAAATTTCTAGAGGTTCTTCATTTTCAGGTGAGAGACCAAATTCTAGTAACTTTGAGTATAGTGAATCATCTGCTAGTGCTCAAAGACATTGCTATCCACCAAAACAACATAATTTTCAACCTCTTCATGGTTATCTACCTCCATATGGTTATTATCCACCTTAAATGTATCAGTTACCACCAAATGTACCCTTCACCACAAATGTATCATCCTCAAATATATCCTCCACCTCAAATGTATCAAGAACAAGGTCTCAGGGATGGAGATGGAGTCAACTTGGCTCTCAAAGTGAAGATAGAGAATCTGATCCTCCTCGTCATTCTACCATGCGGTAAATTTGAAATATGTATCAATAATTGTAGTTGATGGAATTTGAATTTATTATATTTTTAAGTTTTCAATTTTATTAAATTAAATGCTTGGTATTTAACATATTATGTTTTGTTAATATTTGATTTGTCTAGAATTAATATTGAATATGAACTTGGCCAAGAAAAATTTTATGGATAAACCAAATATGAATGCTTTTATAATCTAAATAAAATTGTGAATAATTTTTTTAGAAAATAAAAAACATAGTGTCATAAACTATTTTTAAAATCATTGAATAAGAGTTTTTATAATTATAATTATAATTATTACATTTTATAATAAATTGTGCAAAAAAAAAAAATTTTCATGATCGTGATGACCGCAGTGACCGTAATTATCTTCGTTATATCCGAAAATGTGACAAATGCTACGTGACCGAAAACGTGATCACAACCGCTATTTAAATCCCTGATCATGTCCTTCATGACAGTTTAGCCAGCCCTTGCAATTTTTGCTCAGCAGCTTCCCACGTTGGCTAGCTTTTTTTTCCACATGTACAGCTCATGTAAAGGGCTTTAAACCTAATGCAAGCTCATACATAATATGGCTAGACACTTCATCATTTTTATGTGAAAAATGGTCCAACTTAGGCCTTTATGTTATTTTTTACTTTGGTTATGTTTTGGGCTTCTTGTATTTGCTTCACTTGGGCCTTTTTGGGCCAAGCTTTATATTATTTATATATATATTATGTTTAATAATTAATTTAATGATTTATATATATTTTATAGTATATATATTATTTATTTGGATTTTCATTTAATGGGCCAACAATGGGCTTTTAATGGGCATTGAAAAAAACCTTTTATTGGGCCTGCTATTAGACTATTTTGGGTCTTATGAAAAGTGAGTTGTATATTGGGCTTGAAAAATGAAGATCGGGCCCATTTACAAAAATCAACACTGGATTAAAAGCTAAAGTATCCTAGACAAAATTAAGCATTTACAGCTGTCCCTCTTTACATATTTATAAGAATAAGAAATAATACAAAGATATAGATAACAATTTTGTCTGGATACTACCTTTAAAAACCCTTTTTTTCTTTTGTCTTTTTTTTTTTGTTTTTGTTCATTCTTTTGTTTTTTTTTTTTTTGGTTTTTGTTTTTTTAGTTTTTACTTTTTCAGTTTTAGGGTTTAGGATCAAAGAACAATTAGGATGACACCACAAGTTAGAAAATAAAAAATAATCAGGATAATTCCATAAATTAAAAATAAAGAACGATCGAGATAACACCATAAGTCAAAAAATAAGGAACAGCCAAGATAACACTGCGAGTTAAAAAATAAAGAAGACCGAGACAATACCATAAGTCAAGTAATAAAGAACGATTAGGATAATATCACGAGTCAAAAATAAAGAATGATTGGGACAACACCGCAAGTTGAAAAATAAAAAATGACTGAGGCAACACCATAAGTCTAGTAATAAAAAACAACTGGGATAACGTTGAAAGTTAGAAATAAAGGACCACTGAAACAACATCACAAGTTATAAATAAAAGATGACCAGGACAACACTACAAGTTAGAAATAATGAACAATTGGGACAACACCGCAAGTCAAGTAATTAAGGGATAAAGTTTATTCTTGATGCTAACTAAACTGGGCTTAAATTTTCACTGTATGTCAGCTAATCTGAGCTTAAATCTTCATTCGATGCCAATTAAACTAGGTTTAAATTTTCATTGGTGCTAGATAATCTAAGCCTGAATTTTCATTGAGTGCTAGCTAAATTAGGCTTATGTTTTCATTGGTGCTGGATAATCTATGCTTAAAACTTCATTGAGTGCCAGGCAAACTGGGCTTAAATCTTTTCATGAGGGCCATGTAATTTAGGCTTAAATCTTCATTAGGTGCTAGCCAACTTGGGCTCAACTTTCATTGGTGCCAAGTAATCTAGGCTTAAATTTTCTTTGAGTGCCAACTAATCTGGGTGCAAATCTTTCCATGAGGGCCAGGTAATCTGACCTTAATTTTCATTGGTGCCAGCTAAACTGAGCTTAAATCTTCATTGGGTGCCAGCCAACCTAGGCTTAAATCTTTTCATGAGGTGCTGGATAAACTCGCTTAAATTTTTATTAGTGCTAGTTAATATTGGGCTTAAATCTTGGGTGCTAGTTTTAAATCTTTGCATGATGTATCAGCTAAACTGGATATAAATCTTTCATTGATGCCAGTCAAACTAGGCTTAAATCTTAGGTGCTAGTTTTAAATCTTTGCATGATGTACCAACTAAACTGGGTATAAATCTTTCATTCATTGATGCTAGCCAAACTGGGTTTAAATCTTTTCATAATGTGCTAAATAAACTAGGCTTAAATTTCTATTGATGCTAGTTAATATTAGGCTTAAATCTTGGATACTAGCTAAATTGGGCTTAAATTTTTTCATGATGTGCCAGCTAAACTAAGTTTAAATCTTTCATTGATACTAGTCAAACCAAGCTTAAATCTTTTCATGAGGTACCAGATAAATTGGGCTTAAATCTTTCATTAAGTGCCAGATAAACTGGGCTTAAGTTCTCAAGAATTAGTGATCATTATCAGAAATCAAAAGGGTAAAAATTTTCTTTCTGAATAGATTGAATGGTTTAGCACATTGAGTTTTTTATTCATTCAAAAAGGTTTCTCCACCTAAAGGGGATAAAAAAGGCATATACCTTCTCCATGAAGGCTTATAAATGAAACATAAGTTTTTCCAAAAGCATGAATCCCTTGAAAACTAAATATATTCAATAATTTTTTTTAGCCTTTAAATGTGACATTTTGATGTATGTCAAGGTTAGTTGTAAGGGTTTGACATTTTGAAAGGTTATGTGGGAATGGAAAAATTGAGATTTTTGAAATTAGCCCTTCTTAAACTTTTGGGACCTTGATATTTTAGATCTTTCAAAAAGGTTTGGCTTATCTTTGTTCAGCATCTACCATATTTAATATTAGGAGTGGCTTTCAAGATTTACTCCAAACTGTCTTTTTTAAGATTTTCATCTTGAAGCCATATTCATTTTTTTCTTTTTTTATATTGATTATCATACTATGCATTTAAAAATTCAAACATAATAAAAAAATATTAATGGTCCAAACAAAAAATTAAGTAATAAAGAAAGTCTAAAAAGGTTCACAGGTTTCAGGGTCATTTTTTCAAAAGAAGCTCTTAATTTTTTAACATCCATGCTTGATCTAATATGGACTTTTCATGGGATGCAACATAGGCTAAGGTTCAGGGTTGCTAAAGAAAGGGATAACATGCCCAATTAAGTGTTTAAAGGTAATTAAAACCAATGATCATTTTTTTACTTGAAGGATTCACTTTGAGGTATATTTCTTTTCATTTTTTTGTACTTTCCACCAATTCATTTCTTCTTTTTCTTTTCTTTTTTCTTTGTTTTTCTTCATTCTTTCATTCTTTCTCTTTTTTCTCACATTTTTCTTTTGCATTCTTTCACTTTTTCTTTTCTCTGAGTGGATTCAAAACTTTTAAAAATTTTTATATTAGGCCTTTATCCCAATCGATAGGATTCCATTTGGATAACACATTCTTAAACCTCTAAATGCATCTTTTTTTTTGCCCTTAGTTTGAAAGGTGATCTTTAGTTAAGGTTTACTTTGAAAGAATTTAATTAGGCTTAAAGGGGTAATGAAAGATAGATTTCAAGATTTAAAAGAATAATGAAAGATGGCCATTTATCATTTCAAGCATGATCAATTAAATTGAAGAGCAATTCCCTTTTGGAGAAATGAATTTGAAAAAAAGGTTTTTATTTCAAAAGTTTTCTTTCTTTCTATTTTTTTTTTGTTCTCTTGATTTTTTTTTAGCTTTTTCATTTTAAACTTCTGTTTTTCCCTTTCCAAAATTATGGATTGGTTAGGACTTTATTTGGGTTTTATTCAACTTCTTAAGTTTATGATATAATAACCATTTTTTTCTTTTTTTTTATTTTTTTTATTTTTGTGTTTTTTGTTTTGTTTTGTTTTGTTTTTGACATGTCCCTCTCCCCCCCTAAAATTTATCCCTAAATTCATTTTGCTAGTAATGTGTTTCATGAAAGATGTCCCATTTTAGCAAAACATCATTAATGAAAGTTATTACAAGAAAATGATCATATGGAATGAATGAGAAAAAGGTCATATGGAATAAACCCATTTAAAGTACTATATAATCCATGTCATTTTACCAAAAATAAAACGAATGGGTTGATCATAGCTCAAATTGCCTTAAGGTAATGAGGTCTTTCTTTTCTGATCAACGTGCCCTCGGGACACATAGGTCAAGCCAATTTTAAGGTAAAGAGGTAAAAAGTTGGTAAATTTCATAATCAACTTACCCTTGAGACACATGGGCTAGGCTAATTTTTTTGGATAAAAGAGCTAAAAGGTTGGTAAATCTGAGCAACATGCCCTTGAGACACTTGAGCCAGGCTAATTTTTAAGTAAAGGGTTGAAAGTCTGAGATCATTTTATAGAACTTAAGGTGGCTTTAAGTTTTGAAAAATTTTTGAAGTTATAGCATAATATTGACATAGTAAATTACCACATCTGAATTTTTTTTTTTAAATGTCATGTTTTCATGATCTTCTAGGATTTCAAATTTCTTTTCTTTTTAAATTATATGCTTCATTGTTCATTGCCTTGAAAAAGAATATCACACTTTGATATCATAACATTATCAAGTGAGGGCAAAGTTTATGAATTCAACTTTATGGCTTTTGAAAAGTCATGGCTGCTGAATGGAATCATTTGAAAGGCTTAATAAAAAAGGTTTAGGTATTTGACAAATTTCTAATAGTTATCGCCACCTCATTCGAAACCTTTCTTTAATCATAAAACTTTTTTTTTCATTTTTTTGTTTTTTCTTTTTCTTTCTTTCTTTTTTTTAGGGCATTTTTCTTTCTATAACTATAGGATTTAACTATATGGGGCTTTATTCACATATAACATTTTTCTCTTTTTTTTAATTTTTTTTTTAAAAACCTCCAATATCCAAAACTTAAAGGAAATACAAAAACCTTAGATGATAATATAAATTAATGAATCATTATGATGCATAATGTTTGCTTATGTAATGCAAAAATATAGACTTGATCCAAACATTCATATCCCCAATGGTGCTCTTGAGATGACAATCAAAGTTACAAAATTAAAAGTTACAAAATTAAAAGTTCCTCATTTGGCGTTTCAACTTCAGCATCACTGACTCAGAATTCCATCATTATCAATCATTAAAGGCACTAACTAGCTCTTTAAACTTTATGGATCTGAGTCAATCAAAGTCTAAATCATATCCTTGAAGTAAATACAGTCTTCTATAGAATGCCTATCAAACCCATCATTGAATTCACATTTAACATTGGGATCATACCATTTCGGGTAGGGTAGCTTTTTGGGTCTTGTAGGAATAACATAAATCATCTAATTTTTTACCAATAAGGTAAATGGCTCAACGTAAGACATTAGGAATGAATGGTACATCTTGACTCTCTTTCTCTTATGGCTTTACGAATGGCTTAGGTTGATATTTTGTTTTGCAATATTTATGGTGAAGAAACTGGAGCACACAAATAATGTGGTTGAGGAAAATTATTGGCCTGTGGTGTTGGTTGGGAACAATATGGTGACCATTGGAAATAGTCATCCATCAAATTTTTTTGTATCATGGTGAGGTTTCTCTTATTTTACCTTTTAATAATTATCTCTTACACATATCATTTGGAAATATTTCCTTGGCTTTCATTAGAAATTTCCACATTGGCAGCCATGCTTCCATAAATATCATTCCCTTCCATAGCTCATAGTCTTTCTTTTAACAGATCATACTTATTTTTTATCTCATCACTCATTACTAGCATAGATATGCCACGTAGTTTTTCTTGTTTAACAAGATCATCCAAATTTGGTACAATGATAGGATCGATAGGACCTGATCCTGGACTGACATTCACATGTACCTAAGGTTGACTATCAAAAGGTCCATCACTAATGTAAGGTTAAGGTTGACTAACAGAAGGTCCAGCAAAAGTGAAAGGTAGTATGGCTGGTGGCTGCAAATGGATTCCTTAGGAAGTATGAACTCGAGGTGGAGTGAATCTCAAAAAATATATTGATTCCTCTATATTAATCCCATATACTAATCCTTGTGTGCTAGTAACTTTTTTGCCTGTTAGGGAGCTAGTTAATAATTGTCTTAACTCATCTATGCCTTGATATTCAACTGTATTTCCATCAGTCTCTCCTTTATCTCATTTTGTGCATTTTCAACCTTCTCAAACCTAATTGAATTCTTCTTTTTCATAACTCGAGAATTAGAGCGGGTATTATATTTATGCGAAACTGCTTGAGCTAACTTTTTTAGCTTCGTTATCCTTGAACCTTTTTTTATTAATCATGAATTAGAACACATGGTATAATCATTACTATTATTATTATTATTAGTATTATTATTATTGTTAATTTGTTTTTATTAATTTACATGTATGCAATAAATGTAATGTAATGCAAAAAGGGTATTACTTTAGATTAATCTAAGCAAAGAAAATATTCATTAACCATAGAAATCTTTGTTTTACATCAACCAATCATCCATACATTAAAACCATAAAAACACCTAATTTAAGCATACTGTTCTTTAGCTTCACATAAGAAACTCAGCAATTGTTGACTATAATGTTGAGTTTGTATGACCTCTTGCTTAAGTTCTTCAGCTCTCTTCAGTATTTTGTTGGCTTTCTTCATCATTTTGTAGATTTGAAAAATTAAGTGCTTTATATACTATTACCTTCTTAGGCTTTTTACTCTCCATATTTCTTAAGTTTCCACTTTCATATTACAAGTATGGGTCCAATAATCATCTTTCTCTTGCCATTCAACCAAATTCTTATCTATGTGGTTCTAATTTTTGACCAACTGGATTCTAAGCTCATTAGCTTATGTTCCAAAACTTTTTTCTCCTTTTGCAAATTAGACCTCCTATTCTACTATTCCTTCAATCTGACCCTTAGCTTTTCATTTTCTTTTTGGCATTTAGCTACCTTTGCAAAAACTCTAGAAAGTTTGTCTTTCCACATTTCATGTTTTCTAGTGAGTGCAAAGATCACTTCTTTGTTTTTTCAAGCTCCACTCTTTCAGTACTCCATCATTTTTTTTAGTTTTTTCACATCTTTCTTGAATCCCTTTGAAGGTCTGATATCTATCCTTTATCTTTTATTCTTTTGGTAAAGATCTTACAAATCTCTTTTCAACACTTATTGCTCCCTGGTGAATTTCTAGACTGCATCATCTTTCATCATTAAATCATACCTTAGCTGGTTGACCTAATCTATCATTGCCATCCTTTTTTTATCTTCTTTTTTTTCTATCTCAAACTCTCACTAAGCAATCTCAAAAGCTAACAATATCAGCTCTGAAGCAAAAGTGGATAACAAATTTGAAACATCTACTAGTAAGGGCCTAACTTTATTAAATTTTTTCATTCTTCATGCAAGGCACTTTTTATAATATTATCTACACATTTAGCTGGGTTTATCTAATTAATTAGCTTCCATGCCTTGATGACCTCTTGGACTTTTTTAATATAACCAAGTGCTTTATAGTCAAACTTGAGTGAACTAAGTCCATAAGTCCTAGGGATAAATTAACGAGAATCATATTGCCTCTGAACCATGAGAAGTGCATAACTCACTGCCTCTCATATCCCTAGCAATGGTACCCATGACTTGTCTCCACAACTGTACAAAATGGTTGTGGAAAACTTCCAAGGCACCCTCTATGTTACATCTTCACCAGCAAGTTTAGAAAGAATAACATCCATTATCTTTTTGTCTAATCTTAACACCATTCCTTGGTGACAAACTTCTTTATGGAAACAAAATGAATGGAGAAAGGCTAAAATGATATCTTCTCTTTTCCTTAAAAGTGACTTTTAAGCTAAACAAAAAGCAACTAAGCACATCTTTCAAATTGACCTTCACCCTTCCTTTGATAAAAGTTAAGCGACCTATTGGTCTCCGCTAAAATGGTCAATGAAAGATTTATACCTTTATCTAACTGCTCTAAGAAATCAATCATTAATGCCTCTACAAGTCCTAAGACCTCGGGAAATATCATCAAACTATACATAGCCAAAGCAAACAAGTCCAATTCTCGATCAGTATTAAGATGTGTCTTTATATGCTCTAACAAAAAGGCTGATGGAATAGTCTTGACCTCATTCTTTTCCTTCTTATGCTTGTCTATCACCTCAACTCCTATTTGTGTAATCTTAGCTAACTTTTTTGTATATCAAGTGGTCTTTTACTTCTTCCAATAAATCTTGTCTTGATTGACAAACTTTATCTAGAAAAAAGATGAGTATTCTTCAATTGTGGGGGCTAAAGTCTTGTTGGTTGAACATGAAACACTAATAAGATGGATCCCAAAACTATATCACAACCCTAAATAGTGCCTTATCAATCTTCATTGACAGGAGCAGTGCCATATCCCCATATTTTTTTGAAAAAAACTTCTTATTTTCTACTCCCCATTGTTGCCATATGGTTTCCAATTCGACTGCCTCATTCTGACTCAAATTCACATGCACAAACTATGGAAGTGTAGAAACATAACTGACCCCTAAACAATCTCCTTATTTCAATTAGCTCTTTTTGATTGGCTTTTGACTTCCAAATAATTCTTATTGAAGTTTGATGCTATTGTTAACTTTATGAGTGTTTCCTTTATTGTTGATTAACCCAAAACAAATACCCCTCTTAAAATGCAATGTCTATATGATATGTGCAACAAAATTGAACACTATACAAATAAAAAAAATCAAAGATCCAAACAAACAAATAATAGCAATAACAAAATAATCATATCATACAACAAAAATAACATAATAAATATAGTGTCTTAACCTTTGGTAAATTTTTAAAAGGTGACATGGCTCTACCCTAGGTAAGCTTCTTATGGCTCATGATATGTCGACTTTGAATTTATTTGTCTAAAGGTTCTCAAATCAACCTTACATTATCATCTATTATAAACTAATAAGGTACACCAATTCTCACCCATTACAGGTTACAAATAGAAAGGGTTAGATCTGAACAGAGGTTTTTCACTAGCAAATGCGGATGTTGTCACCTTACAAAAGCGTAGCTACTTTACTTCCTCTTAATAAGGACAAAATTTGGGTTTAGAGCTCATGTATGTAAGTGAATATGCAAAAGTGTGCAAAGTGACATATTAATCAAAATAACATAAATAAATCTTAAACACAAAATCAAAACAAAGAAATAACTAACATGTAATTTATTTTATTTATTAACTTATTTATTTTTTATGAAATTAAAATAAAAAGAATTCAATTAAAAATTAAATAAAACTAATTAAATCCAAAATTTTTAATAGCACATAAAAACTTTTGGCCAGACTCTCAAAAGGTCACTAGTGGAGTCACCAAGCCATCATAATGTATCAGTCTAGAGACTCAATCGCTTGACGTAAAAATTTTAAATCGTGAAAACATGGCTAGTCACCCCTGATCTTTTATAGGGTGTAATTGGCCACCAAAAATTTATCTTTTTAATAAAACAAGTGTAAAGCTTTATTAAAAAGATGGTTTTGGTTTATGAAAAAAAGATTAGGTTCAAAAGTCAGCTATGTAAGGGGAAAGATTAGCATCTCCATAATGCTCATAAAATTGGTACCAATTAATTATACGCCCTTTATAATTTTGGATAAAAATGGTTGTTACATGAAATTTAATTATAGTTCCCTTTATCTTTAACAAATAAAATCAATTTACGAAAAACTTTGTTTGGGAATATTACGAAAATTTTAGATTAAAGAAATATTTTCAAATTCTCTGGCATAAAAGCAAAATTCAAAGATAATTTTTTCATAAAAAATTTATCACAATATTCTTTTTAAAAATAATAAAATAATATTCTTCATAAATGATAATTATTTGTAACTCTCTAATATTTAGGCACAGTACCAACACTTATATTTCATGGAATGCTATTTTAATTTTATTTGTTTAAAACTAATTTTTAAGAACTTTTTATATAGTAAAATGAAAAAAATATATAATTAATATTAAAACATCAATGATTAGAATAAACATATATATGCATTATGAATGTGCACATTAATATAAAAAATTAGATGTACGCAAATGATGATCAAATGTGAATTTAGAAATTGGGTTTTCAAATATAAAGAGATCACCTGGACTCTTCAACATTTAAACAGAGTTTGGGTGTGACATTTTATATTTAAAATCCCATCCTATTCTTTTTATTATTTTATATTAAAGTTTTTATTTTAAAATATAAAATTATATGAAAATTCTTAATGAAATAAATTTTCTAAAAACCCCATCATCTAGTGGTATTCAAAAACATATTATTTCATGAGAAGTTTTCATACAAGTCCTTAAATTTTATGTTGATTTTGGGGTTTCAAGATGTCATTTAGGGTTTCAAGTTCTACTTAGGATTTAGGGTTTGCACCTATGTTTTTAGGGTTTCATACTTAGGTATCATTTTAGGGTTTCACTTTAAGGTTTTAAAAATTTACGACCCTCTCTTAAAAATTTTTAACATTTAAGCAAATTTTTGGAGCAAACTCGTATTTTGTAATTTTCTTAAAAATCGGATTTCCTATATTTCATATTTTCTTGTTCTTTAAAATTATTATTATTTATTTGCTCTTATTTATTTCTCTAAAAAATTGAATTTTTTATATTTTTATTCATCATCCTTTTCATTAAACATTTTACCATCTATTATTATTTATTAATATTTTTATTATTTTATTTAATATTTAATAATTTCTCAACATTAAGCAAAATTATTATTTCTTAAAACACGATTTTTTATTCCCTCCAACATTTAGGTAGGGAATTTAAAATCTTTTTTTTTATAAAATATATGTTTATTCTCATTACTATTATTTGATTTTCTATTATTTTTTATTTTATTGTTATATATATCTTTTGCATAAATTTAAAATTTAGGAAAAATAAATTGTATATAAAAAATAAATTAAAACATGAAAATTACATAAAAATTAAAATGAGCATAGAAAATTAACATAAAACTAAAAAAAATGTATAAAATTGAAATTGCAAATAAATTGAAACAACTTTAGAAGAGGAGAAAAAAGTGCATGGATTTTGAATGATATCATATATGAAAATAACTTTATGGAGATTGTGGGTGTAATCGATCGAATTCGAGCTGATACAATATTAAGCTCAAGCTCGAACTTGATTCAAAATTCGAAACTCAGCTTGAACTTGATTGAGTTTTATTTTTCTAGTTTGAGCTCAACTCGAGATAGAAATCGAGCTACTCGAACTCACTAGATTAGGCTCGATTAATATGTAAAAATAAGGTTGATTTTTATATTCGACAAAAGTTCAATTATTTGTACTCGAGTTTGAGATATTTTATTAATTAAAATAATAAAAATATATTTAAATATAAAAGCTCGATTAAGCTTGCGAGCTACTCAAGTCGGATATAAAAATATTCAAATTTGGCTCGATCGATGAGTTAAGCTACTCAAACTCGAGCCCGACTCGATAATAATTGAGTCAAATTCGAATTTCATTTGAATCAAATCCAAATAACTTGTGAGTACTAATATATAATTTACACTTATAACGGAGAGCATACCAACTATCTGAAAAAGAACAAAGTCAAATACAATGGTCCATTTGCAGTGGACTAACAAAGTCAAATAATAATAGTCATTGCATGAAGAGGAAATTATCAAAACAGAGTTAAACATGAAAGTGAAAGAAGATCGAACGAAATACCTTTGGGTTCTGGTTTTTCTTTCTTTTTCTTACTTTTTCTTTTTTTTGGCTGCTGAAATCTCCTTCCTTTGTTGCTTTTTGTTTTCTGTCTATTTTCCCTTTTTTATTTTTTATTTTTCGCCTACTCCTGCATGCTGGTTTTTGCTCTTTCTGCTCCAGTTTCGTGCTTTTCTGTTCTATACTTCTTCTCCTTTGCTTTTCTGTTTTGCTTTCCGGTTTTTGTCTCTACTGCCACTTGTTCTTGTTGCAGCCTCACGCTTCATCTCTGTAGTTTTACCACTACAAAAACCATTTTCTGTTCCAACCTCTATTTTTATTTTCTTTCTTTCTTCTGCTTGCCAACATCTTTACGTTCCCGTTCCATGGCAGCAGTTTTCTTCCCTTTTTTCTTTTTTTGCTCCCCCTTTCAACAGCAGCCCCCTCCTCTTTCCTGTACTGCCTTCCCTATTTTTTTATTTTCTGCTCACGTACTGCCTTTTTTCATGTTCCAACCGCTCATGCAGTTTCTGTTCTCCAGCCCTTCCTCACGTGAACTGCAGTTTCCTTTTCTTCTTGGTTTTCTATCTTGCACGTTCTCAGCTTTTCTTGCATGTCCTCTTTTCCTCTCACGTCTCATGCAGCAATCACGTCCTTCATGGCAGTTTAGGCAGCCCTGTCCCTTGCGGTTTATGCTCAGTAGCTTCCCACGTTGACTAGCTTTTTTTTCCACATCTATAGCTCAGGGGATTTAAACCTCATGCAATCTCATACATAATTTGGTTAAACACTTCATTTTTACGTGAAAATGGTCCCACTTGGGCCTTTATGTTTTTTTTTTTTATTATTTTGGTTATGTTTTGCGCTCCTTGCTTGACTCGGGTCTTTATAATTTATTTTGAGCCAAGCTTTATATTATTTTTATATTTATTTTATGTTTAATAATTAATTTAATGATTTATATATATTATATATATTTATTTGGATTTTCATTTAATGGGCTTTGAAAGAAACCTTGGCCCTCTATTAGACTATTTTAGGCCTTATGTGGAACATTTAAAAGTGAGTCATATATTGGGCTCAAAAAATAAAGTCAAGTCCAATTATAAAAATTAACCCTGAATTAAAAATTAGAGTATCCCAGACAAAATTAAGTGTCTACAATGCAAATTCTTAAAAATTTAAACCAAGTTTAGGGTTTTGGGTAAGTTTAGATTTAAGGTTTCAACCTTAGGGGTTCTAATTTAGGGTTTCAATTTGGGGTTTATACCTTAGGGTTTTATTTAGGGTTTTGACTTTAGGGATTTCAATTTAAGGTTTTAATTTTAGGGTTTCAATTCAATTAAGGAACCTAAAATCAAATATAAACAACAATAAATTATAACAAGATAGGGATAGAGAAATCAAACACAATTTAGGGTTTTAATTTTAGGGTTTCAATTTAGGGTTTTAATTTAGGATTTTAATCTTAGGGTTTCGGTTTAGGGTTTGTTAGCTTTATAGGTGAGATGATGATCCAAGAGGGGAGGTGAATTGGATTTCTCCAAATTCTTCCTAAACAAATTATTGCAATATAATTGAATGGAAATTAAAACAATAAGCACTTTTGATGAAAATATAATGCAAACAATAACAATTAATGAACTTAAAATCAAATATAAACAACAATAAATTGTAAGGAGATAGGGATAGAGAAATCAAACACAATGATTTATAGAGGTTTGGTTCTTCTCCACAAGGCACCTACGTCCTCTCTCTTGGTTGTCCACACCAAGGCTTCAATCCACTAATTGAAGAAAAATTCTTACAAGATATAAACCTATCTTGTACTAAATCTCTATCTTTTTTTCAAGGCTTAGATAGCAACCTTTACCCTTACAATAGTAAAAGGATACCTCACCTCTTGTTCTCTTCCAACCTTTTATATCAATGATAATTTTGCAAACAATAGAACAACCTCTCTAAGGCTAGGTGTTTGCTAAGTTGAAGTACAAGAAAATGATGAAAGAACAACAAATATAATTTGGATACAATAAATAAAAAAAATATGGACTTTGAAGCTCTAAAACCTCTTGATTTTTGGAGAGAATGAAAATATGGCTTGTTGGCTCTTGCTCTCTTGATTCATCGATCCTCTTGGTGTGTTGGAGTACCCAATTTATAAAGAAATTGAAGAAGTAGCCATTGGAGAAGCTTGGAGTGAAGAAATGCCCATTGGAATCATGAAAACGTAGCCGTTGGTATGCTTGTGCCCAGAACCGATCGATCCCTTGCTTAAGGAGATCGATTGGTTCATGTTTGGAACCATTTTTCACTTGAAAACAGCCTAACCGATCGATCCCTTTTTGTAGGGGATTGATTGGTTAATGGGGTGATCGATCACTTTTTTAGATTTTTAGTCCTGGGAGTATTCTCTTTGAAAAAGCAATCGATCCCTTCTAGAGGGGATCAATCTTGTCTTTGCTAGGTGGTAGTCTCCCATTTTGCACTTTACTTACTAATTTGATCATATCTTGAGTTATACAAATCCAAATTACAAACTGTTTGAAGATTTAGAAACTAGACTTAAAGAGTTTCTATCCATATAAAATAATCACCTAATTTATTGAGTACGAATTATAGTGAATTTTCAAATTTACCCCTTATGCAGTTTTTCTGACAATTACAGAGTGTCTAGTAAAAATTCAAAATCTTTTCTTAGAAAATTTGGATTTTAATTTTATTTGATCCATTAGAAAGTAGACTCAAAGAGCTTTCCAACCATATAAAATTAAAATATTAAAACTTTGTGAATTAATACAAAAAAATAAAACAAACTCAATGTTGGAAAACTTTGTTATTGTAAAATAGCTTTCTTAAGTTAATCTATTTCTCAAAACCAATATTATTAAAATTGTATTAAGTCCAAAATGAAAAAATTTACTTTAAAACAACAATTGGACTTTCATTTAAGCTCAAATAAATAATTTTTAAAGATAGATTTGGTTTGAGAAATATGAAACCAAGAAAGGTTTGTTTAAACTTTGAAAATCATATTATTTATTTAGTACCAAAATATAAAACTTAAGAACATGTACTAAATAAATCTTTTTCAAAATCTTGATCAAGCTTATTTAGCTTAATGTTTTGTCATTTCAAAATAATGATCAATTTAAGGCTAACAGGGTTTCAAATTTGAAATTTATAAACTTCTCTAAAAATCTCCAATATTTAAGCAAACTTTCAGAGTAGGCTCGTATTCCGTAATTTTCAAAAATTAAGCTAAATTTTTATATTTTCTCCTTATTTTCCTTTTCATTAAAAAATTTGATTATTATTATAATTTATTAATCTTTTATTATTATTTTTATTGTTTAACAATTCTACAATATCTAGGTGAAATTATTAATTTTTATAATATGATTTTTAATTCCCTCCAACATTTAGGTAAGAATTTAAAACAAATTTTTATTTTATTTATTATTATTATTATTATTATTATTATTATTAGTAAAACAAATAAATTAAAGTTGCCTAAACCTAAACTGCATGAAAGTGAATTAGTAGAGATTTTAGTTGCAAGCAATGTAGATTATACGAAATATAAAGAACACAGACAATATGTATCATGAACAAAAATAAACCAAATCAATAATCTAGCAGCAAGCAAGCCCAATCTTTTTGCTTTTCGAATTATGAAGGATGAAAATTAACTTTAAAAGCATGTAAGGAAAAGCTCACGAAAAGTTGAAAGGAAAACAAATAAAACAGTAGCTAATCAACATTGCATGTAACAAACCAACTCACAAACTCTCAAGTTTTAAGCATATGCACAAGAATTTGCTCAAGGGAAATTTTGCTAATTTAAATAACTACTCAAACCAATTAAAGAAAGGTTTAAACGAGAATTAAAACAGGAAAATGCAGAGAAAAGCGACTAAACAGCCAGGAATCAAATATCTAAGCTTTTGGTCCATGGCTGGGCAAAGTACATGAAAACTAACCAGAATAAAAAAGGCGATTCTTCTCCCTTCATGACGGGCTTCCCAGCGAACTTCAACTCTTTTTTCTGGTTGTTTTTCTGCTGAGTGCGCCTGTCCAGTTCTGGTTTGCAGTTGGTTCATGCTTCCCTTCTGCCTCTCTTCCTTTCTTTTCTTTTTCTTCATTTCTTCCTTTTCGCAGCTTCCTTTTGCTCCCTTCATTTTTTCGTTCCTCCTCCCTTGTAACCGTAAGCTTCTTTCTTTTCTTTTCTCTTTTTTTTTTTTTTTCTCAGTTTCTTTTCTGCTAAGTGCCTTTTTCTTTTCCACTGTGTGTTTCCTCAGCCTTGCTGCCATTTTTTTGTGTTTTTTCACCAATGCCACTCCTCACCGTTTCTCTGCCTGTTTGTTTTTCAGTTCTACTCTTTGGTGTCTTTTTACGTGGCGCTTCTTCTTCTTTCATTTTCTACTTCACCTTATTCTTCTTCCACTACCCACATGTTCCATTCTTTTTTCTGTTTTTTTCCTGCTTGGTTCACGCGGGTCTTCCCCGCGTGCCCAGTTCCTCTCCTTCACTTTTTTTTTGCTTCTTCATTGCCGCTGCCCGCTTTTCGTTTTCAGCCCTAGGTTCACACCTTCCTGTTCTTCCTTTTTCCTTTCTTTTTCAGTCTGCTTCTGCCTTTTTTTTTTTTTTTTTTGCGAGGCTTTCTTCTTCTTATATTCTGGTTTCTGCTATCTTTCAAATAGTCGTTCCTCTCTTTTCATTGTTTTCCAGCTTTTCCTCTACTGGATACCCCAATCCGGTTTCCCGTCCTTTCCTCGCTTTTACTGCCCCCGTTTTTTGTTTTGCTCCATTCTTTTTCTTTTTTGTTTTGACCTCTTTTTTTTTCCTTCTTTATTTTCTGGATTCTTTCTCTACACGCCCAGCTTCCCCTCGTTACCTGTTTTTCCTCTTGTTTTTGGTCTGCTATCTCTATGCTCTTCGTTTCCAGCTCTTTTTTTTTTTTTTGGTTTTTCCTCTCCCTTCTGCCCTTCTTTTTGGCTAGTTTTTCTTCTGGCCTTTCTTTCTTCTGTTTCATGCAACCAGCCTCCTCCTTTTTCCACGTTCACTAACTCACCCCTCTTCAACTGCCCGTTTCTCCTTGCTTTCAGTTTTTCCTTTTTGTTCACTTTCATGAAACCCACGTTCATGCAGCAGTCCTTCTCCCACGTTCCAGTCGCCCCTTTTCATGCCACATTCAGTTTTTTAGCCTTGCCGTTTACACTGTATGCAGCCCAGTTTTTCTCTTTCTTTTTTTGGCCTTCATGTCCCCTTTTTTTTTTTTTAATTCTATGGGCTTCCCTTTTCTTCTTATTATTTTATACTTTGGGCCTCTTTTATTTATTTTGTTTTTGTATTTTGGGCTCCTTTATTTTTCGTTTGGCTAAACTTTTACATTTTTTTAATATTATAAATTCTTAATTTTTAATTTTTAATTTTATGTGCTTATATTATTATTATTAATATATTTTGTTTAATGCCAACCACCGACTTTTTAAGATTAGGCCTTTATTAGGCCACTTTGAACTTTCACTCGAGCCAATGCCATAGGTCTTCTTAGGAAGCACCTTTTGCAAAATTTAACCCGAGTTAAAATATCTCAGATAAAATTAAATATCTAAAATAAAGTGATAAATCTCATCTTGATTACTTTATGCATTTTTATATGCTTCATATTATATCTAACAATATTGGATTGGAGCATTTTTTGTTAGAATCATACGTAAAGTAAAGTCAAAGTATAATATTTATCATATAAGATCATAAGTAATCTCAATTCAAAGGATCACCTATACAACCATCACATGAGAATGTAGCTATAAATACTATACAAACTACCATATAGCATTCTCATATCGGGTCATGTTCAATAAATTTATTCTTGTAATAAGCACCTACATGTTGGTTCAAGTTTATCAAAACTTTAACCTATGAGATTGGTTACTTGCTTCATAAGTAAGAGCATAACCACGTATTAGTCTCAATAGCTTTTGTCAATGTCCTCTTATTGATAAAGTATCAACTACGAACAATTTTTAAAATATATAGCTTTTATATAATGATGATCTCATAATTACAATCTCATTGTAATACCCATGCAAAACTCTATTTATAATTTGAGGATTTTATCATATAAGCATCAATATTGAAATATATATACACAAACTCAAAGATAAAGAAATAAGACCTTTATAAGATATCAAATATCAAAGTACTACAAAGATGATAATATCTTAACCAAAATATGATTTGGCTTGAAAGGCAAATACCAACAATCTCTCATTTACACTAAAGCCAATTATTCATGTATCTAATACCATATTTGACTTCATGTTTATCATATTTTTGTTGGGATATAGCTTTAGTAAAAGGATTAGCAATGTTATCCTTAGAGGGTACTCATTCAATTTTAACATTACTTCTAGAAACAAAGTCTCTAATGAGATGATATTGCCTTAATACATGTTTGGATCTTTGATGAGACTTTAGTTCCTTAGCTTGAGCGATAACTCCATTGTTGTCACAATAAACTATTATCAAATCAACAATGCTAGGAACAATGCTTAATTCAGTTACGAACTTCTTGAATTTAATAGCCTTTTTTGTAGTTTCAGATGTAGAGATGTATTCACCTTTAGTTGTAGTGTCTGCAATTATACATTCAAAGTAAAAACATAGCCATTTTGAGACTTGTTATCATTCTTATCAGATTGAAAGCTTGTATCATAAGGAGGTCGGCTCCACAATGGACAAGAAACATATAATTACTTCTTCTCAAGTACTTAAAGATTGTTTTTATGACCTTCCAGTGACATTCACTTGGATTTTCTTGATATATACTTGTTATACTTAAAGCATACGAGATATTAGGCCTTATCGATAGCATTGCATACATAATGGATCCAATTATAGAAGCATATGGAACCTTATTCATGCTATCTTTCTCAATTCGTATCTTAGGACACATATCCTTGCAAAGATTTATGCCATGGGACACTAGCAAGAATTCCCTTTTGGATTCTTCCATGCTAAGCGTTTTTAGCACTTATGTATCCGGATCATGAAAGATCAAGCAACCTCTTTAATCTATCTTTTTAGATCCTTATGCCTAGCAAATATGTTGCTTTTGCCAAATCCTTCATGGAGAACTTCTTTGATAACCAAATCTTGGTAGATTGTAGCATACGTATATCACCCACATATAGCATTATGTCATTTACATAAAAGTAATATGTCACCCACATATAGCATTATGAAAATGATTGCACTCCCACTTGTCCTCTTGTATACACAACATTCATCTACGTTTTTTTATGAATCCAAATTCTATAATTGCTTCATCAAAACATCTATTCCAACTTTTTGATGCTTGCTTAAGTCCATAGATAAACCTTTAAAGCTTACACATTATGTTGGCATTCTTTTATATTCAAAACCTTTATGTTGTGCCATGTTCACATTCTATTACAAATTTTCATTTAAGGAATGTTGTTTTGAGATCCATTTGCTATATCTCATAGTCATAGTATGCAGCAATAGTAAGCAAAATCCTAATGGATTTTAACATGGCTACTGGTGAAAAAGTTTTATCAAAATCAACTCATTGTTATTTGTTATAACCTTTTACAACTAGCCTAGCTTTGTACATTTGTACATTGCCATCCATGTTGATTTTTTTCTTGAAAACCCACTTGCATCCTATGGGTTTTATTTTTTTAGATGGTTTCACCAAAGTCCATTCTTGGTTTGCATACATGGATTCCATTTCAAATATCATGGCTTCATGCTATTTCTCATAATCAATGTCCAACATTGCTTCTTGATAAGTAGTATGATTTCATCTATGATCAATTCATCCTTGTCCATAAGAAATCCATATCTCTCAGGATCTTGGCAAGTCTTACTTCATCTATAGAGTTTTTGTGCATTTTAAGCTTTTAACTAAACATCTGATACCCTTGTGTTTCTTGAATATTTTACTCCCACTGTTCTTTTCAAAGATAAACTCTTTTTTCAAGAAGACAGCATGTCTAGAAACAAATACCTTTTATTCCTTAGAGTTATAGAAATAATATCCAATAGTTTCCTTTGAATATCCCACAAATTAACACTTAACTGATCTAGCTCCAAGCTTCTCAGCTTGTGCATGCTTCACAAAAGCATCACATCCCCAAATCCTTATATGTGACAAGTTAGGTCTTTTACCTTTTCACATCTTATATGGTATCTTGTCAACGGATTTAGATGGAACTATTTTCGAAGATAAGTGACTGCTTCAAGTGCATACCGTATAAAGATATAGGAAGATTCGAATTGCTCATTATGGATCATACCATGTCTAACAAGGTTCTATTTCTCCTTTTGGACACTCTATTGTGTTATGATGTTCTAGGTGGAGTTCATTGTGAGAGAATCCCATTCTCTTTTAGATAACCTAGAAAATCATGGCTTAAGTATTCATTACCTCGATCAAATCTAAGTGTCATGATACTTTTACTAGTTTTCTTTTCAACCTCCATTCTAAATTCTTTGAACATTTCAAAAGATTTAGATTTGTGCTTCATTAAATATAAATAACCATATCTTGTATCATCATCAGTGAATATAATGAAATAAGAGTATCCTTCCATAATATTTGTGTTCATTGGGCCATATACTTTCGAATGTACTAGTCCAAGAACCACATTGGTGCTTTCTCCTTTTCTAGTAAAAGGTGATTTGGTCATCTTTCGAAGCAAACATGATTCACAAGTTTCATATGATTTATAATCAAAAGGATTAAAGTATCCTTGTTTATGTAACTTTATGATTCTTGCTTCATTGATGTGACCAAGCTTACAATGCCACAAGTAATAGATTTAGTTTTTCTAGTTTAGCCTTCTTGACATTTATATTGAGAACATAATTGTTTAATCTAAGAACATATAAGCCATTATCATACATTCTCATGCCATAAAACACATCATTTAAATAAAAAGAGCAATAATTGCCTTTAATATTAAATAAGTATCTATGATATACTTAAATAAGAAACTAAAATGATGTTTCAAGTTATGACAGGAACATTGTCGTGACGTCTCAGGACCCAGGGGTGGGCTAAACTGAAAGCCGAACGAATGAAAAAAATTTTGGAAAAACAAAGGTAAAAAATATTTTCAATAAAAAACAAAACAAGGAATCACCACCAATCTTTTTTAGAGTGTGATTGGCCACCCAAAAAAATTTATCCTTTTAATAAAACATTTTAAAATGGGTTAAAAAATTTTAGGAAAAAGATAAATTTTGAGTTTACGAAATCAAAGTTGAGTCCGGGAGTCAATTACGCATGAGAAAAGATTAGTACCCCTATAAGGCCTATCGAAGGCAGTACCAATTGATTGCATGTTATCCCTTAATTTTGATTAAAATAATCTTATTTTACTTTATGTTTAGAATTAATTCCTTTTGTTCTTTTTTTACTTTTTTTTGTTCTTTTCTTTAACAAATAACAAATCAAATTTAAAAACAGAAGTTTTTTTTTTTTTAATTTTTGGACCAAGATGAAAATACTTTAAATATCGAAATACATTTTTTACTCTCTTATTATTAGGTATAGTTACAAAAATATTCCTAATTTAAAAGTTTTGAAATTACTCTATAAAATCAAGATAACACCTCTTATAAATAATAATTATTAAGAGTCATCATATAGTTAGGCAAGATCTTGATGATTATATTTACTTAAGGCATTATCTTATTGTAAAATATTTTTACTTTGAAAACCAAATTTTAAAAAATAATGCATGAGATGTATAAACATAATAACATGTGATGAATGCATGACAATATAATATAAATGACAAAATATGAATGCATGATAATAGAAATGCATGTGATGACAAGATAATATGAAATGCGAATGCATGAATGATTTAGTGTTTAGAATTGGTTTAGGGTTAGGGTTAGAATTAGGGTTTAGGGTTTAAGATTAGGGTTTAAGCTTACGGTTTAGGTTTAGGTTTAAGCTTACGGTTTAGGGTTTAGAGTTAGGCTTTAAAATTTGGGTTTTAGGGTTTCAAGTTTGGGATTTCAAAAATTTTTTTAGGTTTTATGGAAGTGGATCTAAAATGAATGCAAATTATAAAAATACCATTAATGAATGCATGTGACAAATGCATGACCTATAAACATAATTACAAACTAAGGTATTGTCAAATTTAATATCATAAACATGTAATGCATGAAAATTCAAGACTAAAGTGGATCAAACATGAAAAACTTTAAAATTTGGTTTGAATGTCCCCCTATTGTTCATCATTAAACACAACCATAGAATATAAAAAATTCACTAAAAACAACCTTCAAACATTTTCTAAGTGAAACTTTTATTCAAACATGTTAAAAACTTACTAAACATCACAAAAACATAATACAAAACATGAATCAAAGAGCAAATAATCAACAAAGCATGAAGCATGGTTTGGCTAAACACAAATTCCACATAGCCAAACCTTCTTAACCTATTTTCCAAGCATTTTCTTCTCTCATTTCATCCAAATAAGCATGATTCATGTGAAAATCATAGTAACAATTTCATAAAACACAAAATGAACTAATGTGACTTAAATACCACACGAACAAATATATCAACCAAGTAACAACAAAATGTTCATTCGAAATATAATCTAACCACATGGAAACTTGAAACTTATAACTAAAACATCATTTATCAATCATGAACCAAACAAGAGATGATCATCGAGCCAAGCAAAAGATTCGGCTAAGGAGAAAAGCACAATTGTTAAACCTCCTATGAATTTTTTTTAAGCATGATTTCATTCTATTTCATCCAATAAGCATCATTTACTCATACATCCATCATTCAAAGCATTTGGATCACCAAGAAACATTTATCAAACATGAGGTAAACTAAAAAGCTACAAAAAATATGTGAAACTCAAACATGAAGCAAATATCAACATATTTCATTCACCCAACAAAATCCATACAAGATTCAAGCTAACTAATCATTTAAACATCACAAGCAAGATTAAGAAGTAAATAAAACATTAAAAGAGCTAAGAGGAGGTTCAGCCAATAGGGAGTACACCATGGCTGAACCTTCAGCCTGGTTTTCTCAGTGGTGGATTTTGTTGTCTTTTTGCTTGAATTTCAACTTCAAATCAACTAGGAATTAGTTGGATGAAAATTGATTCAAGCTTTGTGCAAGAAAGTAAACTAAAACCTTTTAGGAAATCAAGCAAGAGGTGAGTGATAGATGATGAATAACGTAATAAAAAATGAATAGAGATGCTAGAAAATGCAAGGATGAATATAGAGATGAATACCTCTGAGCCAAGCACTTTTTTTTCACATTATTCCTTCCTTTTTTTTTCTATTTTTAGATTCTTTTCCTTTGGTTTAATGCAACTAAAAACCCTCTCTTGAATAAAGAGGAAGCCAAAAAAAATATCTTACAAGATTGAATATAGGCCTTAGGATAAAAAACCATCTAATGGCTCACTTTTCTCCTTTGTTTTCATTTCAATTAGCCAACTTTCACTATTGGATCCACTTTCCTAATATAATCTAATGGGCCACATTATTCACTACAAATGTATGATTTTTACAACCCCTAAATCAAGTGAAAAGACCATTTTGCCTTTAATGTAAAATTTTTAATGTTTAGGTCATTTTCTTAGAAATCAATGTTTTCATGCTTTTTTTTTTATTTAAAGTACCAAAAATCATAAAATATTATGAAATTAAGATTTAAAAGTTTTCATGAAAATCCGACTTTAAGAAGGTTAAATTATGAAAATACTGTTAAATGGTTTTTGATAATTTCACAACTCTCGAGGTACTATTGTGACTTTGAATATACCAAAAATCATCAAATATAATAAAAAATGTGATCTGAAAAGTTTTGCAAAAAATTGACCTCGGGAAAGTCAAATTACAAAATTACCCTTAATGGGCATTTTGGTAATTTTACACCTCTCGAGGTATAATCAAGGTTTTCAAAATTTTAAAAATCATTAAATATTATAAAATAATGATCTAAAATTTTTTGTAAAATTTTGACCTCCAGATACATTTATAGACTTTGAACCTCTTTACTATGGCAATATTATGATAGCAGATGACAACCTTTCATCTTCCTCAGCAAAGAAGAAACAAGAAAAACTTAATTTTGACTCCTATAAATATTTAATAGAAAACTTTAAATTCAAAATGAAAAAAACTGAAGATTCGAAACAATGGGTCGACTATCTTCAAGCTATTGAAACCCTTTATGAAGAACATAAAGGACTTTTTCAAAAATATAATTATCATTATATGTTTAACTATGACATAATCAGTGTTAGTAGTGAAGAAGCATATAATGATATAGTAGATGATAATTTTAAAATTCTTGCTACTAACCCAGTAGTAGAGAATGAGCAAGTTTCATCAGATTAAACCACATTAGATGATATTTTTAATTTTGAAGATCAACCAGATCCAGAACCTTAAATCCCTATTTCTTAACCAGAAGATAGAGGAAAAAGAAAAGTATTAGAAATATCTAACCCAGATATTGATGATGTTTTACGTTTTCTAGATCTGCAAAACCCAGATCTTATGGAACAACATTTACCTCATCTAAAAGAAAAATATTCTCACCTAAAAAAAGATGAGATAAAATAAACTTCAGAATCTAGCCAAACCAATCAAATAAAATTGAAAGTCCCTATAATCGATTCGTTAAACAAATAAACGGTTGCACAAGGTGGTACTTATTTAGATCTAACCAGAGTCCCTCTCAAAGACTATGAAAAAATCATAGCTGATTGGGTACAATCTATGTCATTATTGTTGCAAGATACAAAGACGCCTGGATTAAAAAAAGGTTTCTTAATTATTTTTATGGCACATGGCAATGTGATGTCCTTCAATTCTTTAAAAAATGGCAAAAAACAACTCTGGGAAATACTTAGAAAGATACACTTTTTGTAGCAGATAACATACCACAACTTTTAAAAGATCTAACTTAGATCTTAAAAATGAGTTTTGTGGGAGTATAGAAACTCAAGATCCTAATTAAGAAGCTCAATATTTTCTCTCAAAATTAAAATTATGTGATGTTTGAAATCTTGATGATTTTTGTAAAAGATATATTTATGAATATCAAAAATTGGATGAAGAACATTCAAAATTTTGGTTACAACAATTTTTCTTAAAACTTCCCTCACCATAGGATGAATTATGTTATTAAAATTCAAATACTTATTTAGAATTAAAAATTAAATCCTCTAATGCTGCAAATTCTAGCATAGAACTATATGATACACTTGGCTATAGAATACACTACATGCAAGGTCAAATTACAGAATACTACCTTAAGCAAAAAGCTACTAAACAGGTAAAATCTAAACTTAGTTACAAACAATATACTAAGATTTTAGAAAATGATTTAGAATTTGGTTGTAATAAACAACCTATTCAAAGAAAAACTCATTTTAAGAAAAAACAAAAATATTTTTGGAAAAAATGAAAACTAGAAAAAACTGGTACATCCATTAAGCCTAAAAAAAGTAAATTTGTTATTAAAAAGAAGAAAAAATCTTCTAAACAAACTTGCAAATGTTTTATATGTGATCAAGAAGTCACTATACTGATCACTACCCTAACAAAGGTAAAAGTGCTAGCAAAATGATTAAAAACTTGAAGAATGCTATCTTCATATTTTATTTTCTGATGATTTATTAGATTAAGAAATTTATTATGAAGTTTTTTCAAAAACTGATTATAGTTCTTCTAACGATGAATCTGAATATATTTTTCATGATGAATACTAAATCTAACCAAGATAATATTTCAGTTACTTCTTCTATAGGTACAATAACTACAACAAAAGAAGGTATGGTTAAACTCAAAAATATGATGAGAAAAACTCATCATATTTATGAAGAAACAATCAAAGAATTACAACTCATCAAACCCAATGAGGTTTATAAGACAAGTTGGTTTAAAAAATTCCAACCTTGGTTTAAATGCCATATAGAAAAATTATCTGGTGATACAATTGCTAATGATTCTAAACAAGAATTAATAAAAATACCTTTTTATAAAAAAGAAAATAAATCATTTTTTTGAAAAAATAGCCTTAGATTAAATATATACATATTGGTATGATTTTGATTACCATTAAACCACTATTTCTTGCTTGCAAAGATATACCTATAATTGCAGTTTTAACAAATAATCATTTTAAAAACCCTGCTAATGCTATAATTGGAGGAATCCAATCTAATTTAGTTGCTGGTGTTGTTTTATTTAAAGTAAAACCAAATTATTTTATTTCTATTTTTCATGAAAACATTGAAAAATGTTTATGTCTTTGTGTCAAGATAACAAATTTTGATATTGAAGAATAATCACATGACCTTTCAATCAATTGGTCTATAGTTTATGAATTTACTAATACTACAAATACATCTATCAAACAGATAGATTCAGATATTATTGAACTATTTGAACCAAATAGTTTTGATTCAGAAAATTAAACCAAAATTGATCAAACTTGAGGATTTATCTATCCCATAAGGATGGTGTCTTGAAGATATTTCAAAAAATATCTCTAAAAAATAGAAGGTACCAATTTAGAATTTTTCTCATCAGGAAAAAATCTTTATTTTAAAAATCCTCATGCTTCAACCAGTTTTAATCTAAACCTGGTTTTACCCCCCACGAATGTTTTTTATCATAAAAAAGATGATGATATTGAAAGCATATCTATAATCAATCTTTTCATACTCGTCATAGAAGTTCTTTTCCAAGATTTCATAGCACCAATAGTGCAAGAAATCTACAATGATTGAATAGTATAAAACCATTCAAGTAATATTTAAATTCCTATATTTACAGGAGATAATCCATCTTAGTAAAATATAACTGATAATCAATCCTATTATCATTCTATTAATTCTGTCATGCATTCTCATACTTTTTCCTCTAGAACTCCTAGACATGAAGAAATAAAAATGTTACATTTTATAAATAATTTTAAACTATCTACACCTGACACAATTTTATTTTCTAACAAAGATAGATATTATACTTTTGTGAAAGGTGAACTTCGATTTCAGGACTGTAAACCATATAGTCTACATATATTGCTAGACACTGGAGCAACAATCTCAAGTTGTCACAATAATGCCCTACCAGTAAGCATATGGCAACCAATGAAGCATCATATTATCATAGTAGATATAGATGGTAAGGAAACTATTGTTGGTTATAAAGCCAAAAGTATTACTATTTATTTTAATAATATTAGGTTTATTATACCAAAAATATTATGTTTTCCTAATATGCATGGAGACATACTGTTAGGAAATAATTTTATACGTACAAATGTTCCGTTTTCTATCTCTTCTACTCATATTACTCTTACAATTGATAAAAAAATGAGTTGAGATTCCTTTATTACAAGAACATAAGCATATTTGTGATAAAACTTTCAACCAAAAAAATAAACAAATGTTATAAAAGCAATCAATGAAAAACATTGGCTTTATAAGATATTGCAAGAA
This sequence comes from Durio zibethinus, assembly GCF_002303985.1. Next base: position 18,943,975 of record NW_019168270.1, read on the forward strand.
AACTTTAGTGAACAACCATTAAAGCTTTGGCAAAGAAGTCCATGATATTGTGAGCTTACTCTTCACAATCCAAAAGAGATTATAAGAGCAAAACCCATAATCTATACCAAACAGGAGATAGACGAATTTAAGATTCAGATTTCAGAATTATTGGACAAAGGCCAGATAGAACCAACTACCAGTCCACATTTTAACCTAGCATTCTTGGTAAGAGACCATTCAGAAATCAAATGAGGTAAACTTCGTATGGTTATCAACTATAAGAAATTAAATCAAAATCTTGTTTTTGATGGCTATTTTATTCCTCGTAAAGATATTTTGATAAACTTAGCAAAAAATGCTAGATATTTTTCTAAATTTGATTGTAAGTCTGGTTTTTAGCAATCATGCTTAAATCTGAGTCTAAATTGTTAACTGCTTTTAGTGCACCAATAGGCCATTATCAATGGACCATTATGTCTTTTGGTCTATGCAATGCACCTTAAATATTTCAGTGTTGGATGGACTTTATATTCAGCAAACATAAACAATTTTGCTGTATATATATAGACAATATACTTATTTTTTCTAATACACTTAATGAGCACAAGAAACACCTGAATATTATTGCTCAATAATTTATTCTACATGGTATTATTTTGAGTCCCAAAAAGGTTGAACTCAAAAAATAGAAATTAAATTTCATGGTCTTAATTTATCTACTAATTGTTTAACATTGTAGGATTATATTATCTCAAAGACCAAGGAGTTTCCAAAAGAACTGGGTAATATCAAGCACTTCATAGTTTTTAGGAATAATTAATTATGGCAGGCAATTTTTCAAAAACCTTTCCAAAAAAGAAAGCCTTCTTTTGAGAAAATTACGTAAAGACAATGATTTTTTCTGGACAACAGCAGACTCTAATATTATTAAACAAATCAAATAAGAGCTAACCTATATTCCTAAAGTTTATCTGCCTACATAGGGAGATTTATTGATATTAGAGACAGATGCCAGTGAAGAATATTAGGGATGTGTCCTTAAAGCAAAAAATATTCATCAAAAGGATGAATTGATTTGTTGATATAATTCAAGAAAGTATAAACCAAATGAAATAAATTATATTATTTATGAAAAAGAATTATTAGCCATAAAAAATAGTGTACAACGATTTCATATTTATCTAGCCTCTGAGACTTTTGTTATAAGAATAGATAACCAGACAGTTCAAGATTTTCTCAAAAATAAAAAACTCTCAAACAATCCAAGAAGAATTAGGTGATATAATTTTCTTTGTCAATATAGTTTTCTTATCGAGTTTACTAACTCTAACAAAAATATTTTAGGTTATTTTCTTAGCAGCCAAAAAGATTGAGGTAAAACACCTTAAGAAAACCTGAAGAATGGAGAACAATAAAGAAGAAGCAATCTAAAAAAGGTTTTTTTTCCTCTTCTTCTTCAACCCCATCTTCTCCACATTTTTTTGCTTTCTTTGCAAATTCTAACCCAAGATTTAGTTTTCTCAATGATCCTAACCAAGGATTATTTTTCTATCAACCATAAAATTTTAGACCACCCTATATGCCATCTCCCTTGAAAGTTCAAACATAATTCTCTCAATTTGCACAAGATCCAAACAAATGGACTCTTTTGAGCTACTCTCAAATGGTTTCTTCAGTAGAAAAATTGCTATAAGAAATTAAACTCCCTAATCCAGAGATTAAAGACTTTTATAATCCTAGACTTGAACCACAAGTTTATGATTTGTTAAACTCAGTTTGGAAATCCCATCTTTCTCAAAACAAAATTCAATTTCGTAAAGGGATGACCAAAATGGCTAAATATCTAGCTAAACAGGCTAAAGATATTCAAGAATTCAAAGAAGTAGCACTCCAAAGCCTTCTATTAACTAACTTGCTAAAATAGCAAGATATTAATTTCTTCGCTTTAGAAGAAAATGCATATACAATTTAAAAAATAAACAATTTCTTGAAACTTTGTGAATATTTTGAAAATAAATACTCTCCTCAGCTAAACAAGCTTAAAAGGATTCTTCTTTTCGAAAAGGTTGCTTAGTTCTTAACCAAAGAACTTTTTTAACAAATAAATTTTCCTATTTAACAGACTACAGAAAAATTGTTAGTCAAAATTTTTTTTAAATATTATTATTCTTTATATATTCATACTACCACTACAGGAGACCAAATTCCAAAAATCAAATGTCGTCTTAATCATGAACTTTTCGATGTAACCAGCATTGAATTCGATTTTATTGGTCAAATCCTTATACATAGTTTCTCTTTTGATTTGATTAAAGATTTTTCTACCTTTGTTAAACACCATATCCATCAAACTATAAAAAATAGTAACCATTTTTACTATATTCATTTTACCATAACAAGTCTTATTAGAACCTTTCAAAGAGAAAGATTTTTCCAACCCTATCAAATCTGAAAAATTCAAAAAAGCCTATTTGGACCTTATTTAAATCCAACCACAGATGGTTTAGAAAACCCAAAAAATATAAACAAGATTGTTACCAAATTCTCTAATCACTCTTAAAATCAATTCCAAACCAGAATAAAAATGATGGAAAAATCTTAATATTTACTAAATTTAGCTACTAGAGCAAGTTTTTCCAAAACCACAGTCTGGATAGATGGAAAATGAATTATTGCTCATACTTGCTATGGACCATATGAAATGCCAATCAGAGATAGTAGTCCAGAAGCACTAAAACTTTTTCAAAAACTATCTCAGATGAAAGATATTGATCATCCACAAGAATTACTTTTTCAATACCAAGAAAGATGAAAAATGTGAAACCAATCCAGATCTGCATCTCTACATTCTCACCAAACTCTAAATGAAGAAGGTGTAGAATTGTAAAATCTGGGTAATGCCATGAAAGGAGAAACAATCCTGAACAAGCATATTCCAAGCAAAAATTAGCTAAGAATAAATTGATCCAAGCTGTCGACATAAAAAAATAAAGTTGATTGAAGCCAAAGACCAGCCATACTATAACAATTTTTATTTTCAAAACAAAATCCTGTAGTAGTCATTGTAGCATAAAGTCATTCTAGAAGATAGAGACATGCTTTCAAAAGTACTATAACAAGTCACTGTAGTAATTACTGTAGATAAAAATTTTACTATACATTATAACGGCAACTGTACATAGTTACTATTCTTAATTTTTTTTATAAATAGCAAGTAGGATAATTAATAAGAGGAGGCTCTTCGATCACTCTTATATCTTTTTTCTTAACTCACCTTCCTTTCCTTTAAAACCATCCTCCAATTATTTTATATTATTTTAAATCTTATCTATTTTCTTTTGATCTTTTTCGCACTTTTGTAATGGTATCAAAGATTTAGTTTCTTGTAGTAGTTTTTCTGCTAAAGAAACAATTTTAGATTAGCTCAAAGGAGTCCATTTCTTTTGGATCTTATGCAAATTGAGAGAATTCTATTTGAACTCTCAATGGAGATGGCATATAGGGTGGTTTAAAATTTTATGGTTAATAGAAAAATAATCCTTGGTTAGGATCATTGAAAAAACCAAATCCTGGGTTAGGATTTGTAAAGAAAATAGGAAAGCATGGAAAAGATGGGGTTAAAGAAAAAAAAAAGAAGAACCTTTTTTAGATTGCTTCTTCTTTATTGTTCTTCATTCTCCAGGATTTTCTTGAGGTGTTTTACCTTGATCCATTTAGACCGCTAAGAAAATCAATTAAAATATTTTTGTCAGAGTTAATAAACTTAATAAGAAAACTATATGGACAAAGAAAATTATACCACCTGATTCTATTTTTTAAGAAATCTTGAACCGCTTGGTTATCTGTTCTTATAACAAAAGTCTCAAGAGCTAGATAAATATGAAATCGCTGTACGCCATTTTTTATGGCTAATAATTCTTTTTCATAAATAATATAATTTATTTTTTTTGGTTTATACTTTTCTAAATTATATCGACAAATCAATTCATCCTTTTGATGAAGATTTTTTACTTTAAGGACACATCCCTAATATTCTTCACTGGCATCTATCTCTAATATCAGTAAATCTCTCTGTTTAGGTAGATAAACTTTAGGAATATAGGTTAGCTCTGATTTGATTTGTTTAATAATATCAAAGTCTGTTGTTGTCTAGACAAAATCATTATCTTTACGTAATTTTCCCAAAAGAAAGCTTTTCTTTTTGAAAAGGTTTTTGAAAAATTACCTACCATAATTAATTATTCTTAAAAACTATTGAAGCTGCTTGATATTATCCAATTCTTTTGGAAACTCTTTTATCTTTGAGATAATATACAAGGGTGCAGAAAGGATAAAAAAAAAGGTAAGATTTAAAGTAATATATAATAATTGGAGGATGGTTTTAAAAAAAAGGAAGGTGAGTTAAGAAAAAAAGAGATAAAAGTGATCGAAAAGCCTCCTCTTACTAATTATCCTACTTGCTATTTATAAAAAAAAATTAGAAATAGTAACTATGTACAGTTACCGCTACAATGTACAATAGAATTTTTATCTATAGTGACTTACTATAGTGTTTTTTATGGCATATCTCTGTCTTCTGGAATAGTTTCTTGCTAAAATGACTGCTATATGATTTTTTATCAAGAATAATAACTGCTATAGTAAGGCTAATTTTTGGCTTCAATCAACTTTGTCTTTTTATGTCAGCAGCTTGGATTAGCTTATTCTTAGCTAATTCCTACTTGGAATCTACTTGTTCAGGATTATTTATCCTTCAATGGAATTATCCATATTTTGCAATTCTATACCTTCTTCATCTAGAGTTTAGTGAGAATGTGGAGATGCAGATCTGGATTGGGTTCACATTTTCCATCCTTTTTGGTATTGAAAAAGTAATTCTTATGGATGATCAATATTTTCAATCTATTTTTGAAGAAGTTCCAATGCCTCTGGATCGCTATTCTGACTGGCATTTCATATGGTCTATAGTAAGTATGAGCAATAATTCATCTTCCATCTATCCAAACTATGGCTTTGGAAAAACTTGCCTTGGTAGCTAAATTTAGTAAATATTGAGATTTCTCCATCATTTTTATTCTGATTTGAAATTGATATTGAGTAGGATTGGAGAATTTGGTAACAATCTTGTTTAGATTTTTGGGGTTTTCTAAACCATTTGTGGTTGGATTTAAGTGAAGTCTAAAGAGACTTTTTCAAATTTCCTAAATTTGATAAGGTTGAAAAAAATTTTCTCTTTGAAAGGTTCCAATAAGGCTAGTAATGATAAAATAAATATAGGAAAAATGGTTACTATTTTTTACAGTTTAATGGATATGATGTTTAACAAAGGCAAAGAAATTTCTAATCAAATCAAAAGAGAAATTCTGTACAAGGATTTGAACAACAAAATCAAATTTAATACTAGTTACATTGAAAGGTTCATGATTGAGATGAAATTTGATTTTTGGAATTTGGAATTTGGTCTCCTATAATGGTAGTATGAATATATAGAGAATAATAATATTCAAAAAAAATTTGACTAACAACTTTTCTGTAGTCTGTTGAATAGAAAAATTTATTTGTTGAAAAAGTTCTTTGGTTAAAAACTGAGCAACCTTTTCAAAAAGAAGAATCCTCTTAAGCTTGTTTAGCTGATGAGAGTATTTATTTTCAAAATATTCATAGACTTTCAAAAAATTATTTATTTCCGAAATTGTATATGCATTTTCTTTCAAAACGCAGAAATCAATATCTTGTTGTTTTAGCAAGTTAGTTGATAGAAGGCTTTGGAGTGCTGTTTTTTTTTTTTTAATTCTTGAATATCTTTAGCTTGTTTAGCTAGATATTTAGCCACTTTGGTCATCCCTTTACGAAATTGGATTTTGTTTTGAAAAATATGGGATTTTCAGATTGAGTTTAACAAATCATAGATTTATGGTTCAAGTCCAGGATTATAAAAGTCTTCAATCTTTAGATTAGAAAGTTTAGTTTCTTGTAGCAATTTTTTTGTTGAAGAAACGATTTAAGAGTAGCTCAAAAGAGTCCATTTGTTTGGATCTTGTGCAAATTGAGAGAATTCTATTTGAACTCTCAAGGGATATGGCATATAGGCTGCTCTAAAATTTTATAGTTAATAGAAAAATAATCCTTGGTTAGGATCATTGAAAAAACCAAATCTTAGGTTAGGATTTGCAAAGAAAGCAGGAAAACATAGAGAAGATGGGGTTGAAGAAGAAGAGAAAAAAGAACATTTTTTAGATTGCTTCTTTTTTATCGTTCTCCATTCTCCAAGGTTTTCTTAAAGTATTTTACCTCGATCCATTTGGCTTGTTAAGAAAATCAGCTAAAATATTTTTGTTAGAGTTAATAAACTCAATAAAAAAACTATATTGACAAAAAAAATTATACCACCCGATTCTTCTTGGATTGTTTCAGAGTTTTCTATTTTTGATGAAATCTCAAACTGCCTGGTTATCTATTCTTATAACAAAAGTCGTAAGGGCTAGATAAATATGAAATCATTGTACACCATTTTTTATGGCTAATAATTCTTTTACATAAATAATATAATTTCTTTTGTTTGATTTATACTTTCATGAATTATATCGACAAATCAATTCATCCTTTTGATGAAGATTTTTTGCTTTAAGGACACATCCCCAATGTTCTTCACTGGCATCTATCTCTAATATCAGTAAATCACCCTGTTTAGGCAGATAAACTTTAAGAATATAGGTTAGCTTTGATTTGATTTGTTTAATAATATTATAGTCTACTGTTGTCTAGACAAAATCATTGTCTTTACGTAATTTTCTCAAAAGATAGCTTTCCTTTTTGGAAAGATTTTTGAAAAATTGCCTGCCATAATTAATTATTCCTAAAAACTATTGAAGCTGCTTGATATTATCCAGTTCTTCTGGGAAGTTCTTGATCTTTGAGATAATATGATCCTGCAATGTTAGACCATTAGTAGATAAATTAAGACCAAGAAATTCAATTTCTATTTTTTCAAGTTAAACCTTTTTGAGACTTAAAATAATACCATGTAGAATAAATTCTTGAGTAATAATATTCAGGCGTTTTCTGTGCTCATCAAGTTCATTAGAAAAAACAAGTATATCATCGATATATACACAGCAAAATTGTTTATGTTTACTGAATATAGAGTCCATCCAATGCTGAAATATTTGAGGTGCATTGCATAAACCAAAAAGCATAACAGTCCATTAATAATGGTCTATTGGTACCTTAAAAGCAGTTAACAATTTAGACTCAGATTTAAGCATGATTTGCCAAAAACCAAACTTACAATCAAATTTAGAAAAATATCTAGCATTTTTCGCTAAGTTTACAAAACATATTTACGAGGAATAAAATAGCCATCAAAAACAAGATTTTGATTTAATTTCTTATAGTTGATAACCATACGGGGTTTACCTTGTTTGATTTCTGAATGGTTTCTTACCAAGAATGTTGGGCTAGAATGTGGACTGGTAGTTGGTTCTATTGGCTTTTATCCAATAATTCTAAAATCTGAATCTCGAATTTGTCTATATCCTATTTGGTATAGATCATGGGCTTTTATGATCTCTTTTGGATTGTGAAGAGTAAGCTCACAATATCGTGGACTTCTTCGCCAAAGCTTCAATGGTTGTTCACTGAAGTTTTCTTGCAATATCTTATAAAGCCAATGTTTTCATTGATTGCTTTTATAACATTTGTTAATCTTTTTGGTTGAAAGTTTTTATCACAAATATGCTCATGCTCTTATAATAAAAGAATCTCAACTAATTTTTTATCAATTGTAAGAGTAACATGAGTAGAAGAGATAGAAAATGGAACATATGTACGTATAAAATTATTTCCTAATAGTATGTCTCCATGCATATTAGGAAAACATAATATTTTTGGTATAATAAACCTATTATTATTAAAATAAATAGGAATATTTATAGCTTTATAACCAACAATAGTTTTCTTACCATCTATACCTACTATGATGATAGCATGCTTCATTGGTTGCCATTTGCTTACTGGTAGGGCATTGTTGCGACAACTTGAGATTGTTGCTCCAATGTCTAGCAATATATGTAGACTATATGGTTTATAGTCCTGAAATTGAAATTAACTTTTCACAAAAGTATAATATCTATCTTTGTTAGAAAATAAAATTGTGCTAGGTGCAGATAGCTTAAAATTATTTATAAAATGTAACATTTTTATTTCTTCATGTATAGTAGTTCTAGAGGAAAAAGTATGAGAATGCAAAACAAAATTAACAGAATGATAATAGGATTGATTATCACTTGTATTTTGCTGAGATAGATTATCTCCTGTAAATATAAGAATTTAAATATTACCTGTATGGTTTATACTTTTTGATCGTTGTAGATTTCTTGCACTGTTGGTGCTATGAAATCCTGAAAAAGAACTTCTATGGGAAGTATAAAAAGATTGATTACTAGATATACTTTCAATATCATCGTCTCTTTTATGATAAAAAAACATTCGTGGGGGGTAAACCAGGTTTGGATTAAAACTGGTTGAAGCATGAGGATTTTTAAAATAAAGATTTTTTCCTGACGAGAAAAATTATAAACTTGGTACCTTCTGTTTTTCAAAGGTATTTTCTAAAATATCTTTGAGACACCACCCTTGTGGGATAGATAAATCCTCAAGTTTGACCAATTTTGGTTTAATTTTTGAATCAAAACTATTTGGTTCAAATAGTTCAATAATATTTGAATCCATTTGTTTGACAGATGTATTTGTAGTATTAGTAAATTCATAAACTGCAGACCAGTTGGTTGAAAAGTCATGCGATTTTTCTTCAATATCAGAATTTATTATCTTGACACGAAGATATAAACATTTTTCAATATTTTTATCAAAAATAGAAATAAAATAATTTTGTTTTACTTTAAATAAAACAACACCTGCAGTTAAATTGGATTGGATTCCTCCAATTATAGCATTAAAGGATTTAATTTTTAATTCTAAATAAGTATTATAATTTTGAGAACATAATTCATCCCATGGTGAGGGAAGTTTTAAGAGAAATTATTGTAACCAAAATTTTGAATGTTCTTCATCCAATTTTTGACATTTAGAAATATAATTTTTACAAAAATCATCAAGATTTCAAATATCACATAATTTTAATTTTGAGAGAAAATATTGAGCTTTTTGATTGGGATCTAGAGTTTTTGTACTTTCACAAAACTTATTTTTTAAGATCTGAGTTAGATCTTTTAAAAGTTGTGGTATGTTATCTGCTACAAGAAGTGTATTTTTTGAGTATTTCCTAGAGTTTTATTTTCTCATTTTTTAAAGAATAGAAGGACATCACCTTGCCATGTGCCACAAAAATAATTAAGAAAACTTTCTTTAGTCCAGGCGTCTTTGTATCTTGTAACAACAATAGACATAGATTGTGCCCAATCATCTATGGTTTTTTTTATAGTTTTTGAGAGGGACTCTGGTTAGATCTAAATAAGTGTCACCTTGTGCAACTATTCGTTTGTTTAACGAATCGATTAAATTACAAAAATACTTCCTAAAGGGTATTTTGGTAATTTTATACCTTTCAATGTGCAATCTGAGTTTTTAGAGCATAAAAAAATCATCAAATAATATTCATTTATGATATAAAGTTTTCACAAAAATTCAACTTCGAAAAAGCCAAATTATAAAAATATCCCTAAGGGTGTTTCCATAATTTTAAACTTCCCAAAATGCAATCAAATTTTTTAGTACTTTAAAATCATCAATTTCAATTTTAAACCACATTGTTTCCAATTTGGTTGTGAATTTTGAAAATTGGCTCGGGTTCTATCTGTTTTTATCGAGTTTGAACAACTTTGATAATGTTTTACTTATTTTGACTTTGTTTGACCAATTTGACTAAAGTTGACTTTGGAGCATTTGGGTCAAATTGGTTCCAAATTTTGAATTTAGAAACTTGGAAAAATGTTGGATTTGAACAGGGAATTTTAAGCGCTTCACCAATGGTCAAAATTTTTCCTAGACAAAATTAGGAATTTACAGCTATCTCTCTTTGTATATTTTTTAGAATTAAAAATAATGTAAAGACCAAAAACATCAATTTTATCCAGTACCAAGGGCTGAGGGGAAGTTTGTTTACATGTGTCTGTTTGTTTGTTCTCACGTTGGAAGAGGTTTTTTTTTTTTCTTAAACTATCTGAAAAGGGCTTCTATGACATCAAACTTTAAAAATATTTCTAGAAAAGGCTCCTATAAAATAAGCATCAAACTTTAAAAAATCTGTTTGAAAGAGCTCCTACAAAATAGACATCAAATTTTACAAATCTATATGGAAATGGCTCCTATAAAATTGATAAGGGATGTGCAAGAGCACAGAGTCAACGCATGTAATATAATGATAAGTAGAATATCATTATCACAAAGATTGTATATATGAGAGTAACAAGTACCAAAATTATCTCATCCAATTTTATACTAAGAAAACCCAAAAATTATTCAACTAACTAAACCATTATGCAAACCAAAAAATTAAGTAAATTAAACTACTAACCGAATTTAACAATGCAAAAATAGAAACTTTAATGCAGTAAATTAAAATAACAACTTAACACTAACGCAGTAAATTATTTAAATGCTAAAGCAATCCACTAAATTAATGCAGTAAACTAAAACAGTAAAAATATAAAAAAAAAACCCTAATGCAGTAAAATAATAATAATGCAGTAACCCTAAAATAATCCTAAAATGACATGCAGCAAATTGAACTAGAGCAGAAAATAAAAACTAAACAATGCAGAGCAAAAAAATTAAAAGCAGAAAATTATGCAGTAGCTAAATTAACAATCCAGTAAATTAAACAAGAGCAGAATTTTGTAATTAATTTATTGCAGTAGTTAAAAATTAAGTGCAGTAAAATTTTAAATTATTAAAAGCAGAAAATTAAACCTAAACCTAATGTAGAAAAATTAAACAATGCAATAAATTAAGTGCAGTATTTAAAAACTAAAGCAGAAAAATATGCAGAATTTTCTAACTATGCAGGAAATTAATCTAAATGCAGAATTATGTAAATAAACAAATGGAGTATCTAATCTAGACTATGCAGTAACCAATCTAAACAGGATTTTGTAAATTAGAATGATGCAGTAAAGAAAGCTAGAATTTTAAAGAAAAACAGAATGCAGAAAATTGGAAATCACAAACCGGATAGATGCAGAAATTAGAATTAATGCAGAAACTAAAAAACTAAATGGAACCAAAATTGAAGCTAAAATTTAGCAAGCACTGAACTTAAACAGAAATTAATTAGAATAGAATTTAAAGAACTTAAAACATAATTGATAGTAAAACAAACTAGAATATAAAATTAAATTAAAGAAAAGGCATAAAATTAAATTGAAACTATGTAAAGAAATTTAAAGAAAACCTAAGAAACAACTAAGAAAACCTAAGCCTATGACTGACCTGTCACACCAAGTCCATAAATCCCTCCTTAATCTAACTCTAGCTATTTATAATAGAAAAGCTTAGTGGTGGTGCGATTTGACTTTCTTTGCAGCCTCTAATTTGCTGGAGTTTTAAATTGCTTAGAACTCTTTGAAGATAACATCTAGAATCGTAGATTTATGGTTAGATTTGGATTAAAGAAGTTACTATCAATCTTTTTTTTATTTAAGTGTAATTGGTCACTTGAAACACATTCTGATTCACAAGACCAAATGTTAAGTTCGAGAGTCAGTTACACATAAAGAAGGTTATAACACCCCCACAACGTCCATCCAAAGGATGGTATCAGTTTAATTTCAGATCATCCGAGCCTTAATCATATTTGTAATTTACTGAATTAATTTAATATTAAAAATTAGTCTTAAAATTATCTCAATAGTTTGATAATAATTTAAGGTAATTTTCTCATATCAGGAGTATTCATAGAGACTAGTGTCCCATTCTGAAGAGGCTCCATCATCAGATTTATTAATTTATTTTATTCCAAAAAAAAAATAAAGTCTTCTAATAGTTTGGTAAGACTTAATTTGAATCAATCCTCCAATAATTTAGAGGATAATTTTTTTTTGTTTTTAGTTTTTGAAAATTGATTTATGAAATTTCTCAATTGTTTGGTGGATTTTATTTTAAAAATTAAATCTATGAAAATTCTCTAATAGTTTGATCGAATTGATGAATTTATTTTGTAGGGATCTTTATTTGAAAAAGATTCTTATTTTTATTTACTGAAAAGATTTTTCTTTTTTGTTTTTATAAATATTTTTTTTGAAAACTTAAAATGATTTTTTCTTTGTTTTTATTTTTATCTTGAAAACTTATTTGAAAAATTTTTGTTTGTTTGTTTTTTTTTTTTTTTGCATTTTTTCATAAAGAAAAGACTTTTTTTGATAAAGATTGAATTACTAAATAAAATAAAAAAAACCAGTAAAATAAAACAAAATAATAATAAAAAAATTAAAAATATGAAAATAAATAAAAATTAAAAAATAAAATAAAAATGAAAAAGGGAAACCTTGCGATCAGATTAGGTCAGGACACAGGTTGATGCGTAGGTCAACAGGTCAAGGTGTGGATTCTATGTTGTCAAAACAATACCATTTTGGGACAGTATATAAACTAAGTCTTAACATTTTTCCTCAAAATCTCCTCTGCTCTCTTTCTCTAGACCGAGAAGCTTTGACTTATCTCTAAGCTTTCTCCAAAAACCCATCGAGAACTTCAATCGAAAATCGAGAATTCTATCAGTTTCTAAAAAGTCTCTGAAAAATTCAATCGAAAATTAAAAAACCCATCGGTTTCTAGAAAATTGGCAGCAACATAGCGAAAAATTCAACCTTTCGCCGAAAAACTCATCGAAAAATTCATAGCTCATCCAAAAATCCAATTTTTTCAAAAAATCCTAGAAATCCAAAAATTTTTCTAGATTCTATGAATTCTACCCAGATCCTTTCAAGAAACTTCCCAAAAGCTTAAATTTAATCACAAAAACCTAAATCTAAGCTCATAATTTTTCAAACAAACTCAGAATCAAAAATCAAAATCCAAAAACTCTCATTCTACCCAGAATCCTTCAAAACACCCATTCTCCCAAAAATCAATCATTTTTCTCAAAAATCCACTGTGTTTTTGTTATATGATTTATTGTCCACTTTATAGGCCTCTTAGGATAGATTTTTAAGAAACGACAAAATCAACCCCAAGCTTGAACCCTAGGATTAGATTCTACCCGAACCTCAATATATGTCTAGGTTCATTGCTGATTTTTTGGGTTGATCTGAAAATCCTTTGATTAGGAATTAAACACCTTTGACTGCATTGAATCTCTAATTGATCATCGATTAGGAAAGAAAATTGAATAATAATAATAATAATAATAATAATAATAATAATAAAACTATAATAATATATAATACTATACTATAATACTAAGCTATATTATAATAATAATAACAACAACAACAATAATAATAATAATAATGATAATAATGATAAGCATATTATACTATAATATAAATAATACTTATAATAATAAAGAAAATAATAGTAGTAGCAATGATAAAAATCAACCCCGGACATAGATAAGTGTCTATAGCTACCTTTTTTACACATCATTGTTAGATAAAGATGATGCAAAGACCTATACACCCACTTTGTTCAAGTCAAATCAGCAAGTGAAAATGACCAAGACAATGCCATAAGTCTGGAAATGATCAAGATCGAGTCAAGGTCGAAGATGAATGACTGGGATGAAACCACAAGTCATAAGGAATGATTTGGATTGAGCCGAAATTGGGTGATCGAGATGAAACCATGAATAAAAAAAATGACCAAGATCGATCGAGGAAAAAAATAAATGACCGGAATGAAATCACGAGTCATAAGAAATGATCTAGATTAAGCCAAGATCAGGTGATCGAGACGAAACCACGAGTCAAAAAGAAGTGATCGGGGCCAAGTCGAGGTCAAAGATGAATGACTGAGATAAAATAGTGAGCCATAAAAGATGATTTAGACTGAGCCAAGATCAAAAGATTAGGGCAAAACCATAAGTCTATAAAATAAAGTGACTAAGATCGAGTCGAGATCGAAGGTAAATGATCGGTACGAAACCACAAGTCAAGAGGTGATCTAAATTGAGCCAAAATCAAGTGATCAGGATGAAACCACGAGTCAAAATGAAACAACCAAGACCGAGTCAAGGTCGAAGATAAACGACCAAAATGAAACCATAAATCATATGAAATAATCTAGATTGAGCCAAGATTAAGTGACCGAGACAAAACCATGAATCAAAATGAAGTGACCAAAACTAAGTCGAGGTAAAAAATAAATGATCGAGATGAAACCATAAGTCATAAAAAAATGATCTAAACTAAGCTAAGATCGAGTGACTAGGACGAAACTATAAGTCAAAAAATAAAGCAACCAGGATCGTGTCAAGGTCAAAAATAAATGATCGAGACAAAACCATGAGTCATAAAAATGATCCAGACTGAGCCAAGATCGAGTGACTAAGATAAAACCATGAGTCAAAAAATGAAGTGACCAAGACCAAGTCGAGGTAAAAAATAAATGATTAGGATGAAATCATAAGAAATGATCCAAATTGAGCCAAGATCTAGTAACCGGGATGAAACCATGAGTCAAAATGAAGTGACTAAGATCGAGTCAAGGTCAAAAATAAATGACCGAGATGAAACCATGAGTTATAAGAAATAATCTGGACTGAGCCAAGATCGAAATGAGTGATGATGATATTGCAACAATGCATGTCTTAAATGTAATGTATGTAGTGTTGATGTCATGAAATTTCAATTGTGGTGACAAGGTTCTTAAGACTCCACCAATTCTTCTTAGCTTCTCAGTATCTCAAAATAAATTTTATCAACCAATCCATGTCATTCTTCTCATCTGGTCATAACTCATAGGTTATGTCAACTAATCTATCACTAGGTTCATCATAGGATCACCTTGCTTGCCCCAATGTAAATCATTTTTTCATGCTTCTTTCATTTATCTCATCTTGTGCTTCTTTCAAAAATAAGAAAACTCTTTATGAAAAATATCATTCATTTATTTACCATCATTCAAATCAGTAACTGACATGATACATTTTTTTGGTTCATTCAATGGGTGTTCATTTAGTGAAAGATAAGAAGAATAAGTTTTTATTGTTGAAAAAACCAAAAGTAGGGTCAAGAATGACTCAAGGGCGAACAAAGGTAAAATGTTAAGAAACATTGAAAATAATGATTGTCCAAACAATTTTGAACTCTAACTCAAGATCATTTTTCAAAAATATCTTCCATTAATATTTTCAATCTTTGAACTAATCATCATCCTCCTTTCGAGGACCTTCACATAAAGTTATTTTTTTCAGTTTTCATCTTTACCTAAACCATCCTTTTGGGTTTTTAGTTTAAGTTTTTCTTTTTCTGCATTTGTCTCTTTTTTTTTTACTTTTTATATATATATTTTTTTTTGCTTTGTGCTTTTTTATTTTTTTCTTTTTTTTGCACAAACTTTTTTTATTTTTTTCTCTTTCTCCTTTATTGACATTTTGATCAAAGCTTCACACAATCCAATGATAAACCTATCCCAATTCAATTCATGATTCTCCAAAATAAGTATTCACATTTAATTAAAATAGACTTTTTAGAGACGTATCGTAGGCTAGGGTAAAGGGTGCCAAAGAAAGGGATAAAATAGGCCCAAATTGTATTTGAAGGGTAATCAAGCGAATAATCATTTCTTTATGTGGAGCACTTTGACATTTTGCCCCATTAATTTTTTTTTCTTTTTTTTTTTTTGGTAAAGCATATTGGCATTTTGCCCCAATAATTTCTCTTTATTTGCTTCTTTTCTTTTTTTTTTTGGTGGAGCATATTGGCAGTTTGCCCCATCAATTTTCATTTTTTTTTCAACAAAAGAGCTTTGTCCCTAAAATTACTAAAGGTAAACAAACTTTTCAACTTTGCCTCCCAATGTGGGGGTGATACTTAGTTAGAGTTTTTAAAAGAAATTTTCAACTAGCTCAAATGGGATAGCAAGGGATAATAAGTTTTTTGAAGGATAGAAGAAAGATGATCATTTCTTATTTTGAACATGAATACTCTTAATGGAGAATTTTTATTAATTAAGAGCTTGTGAATGAGCAAAGATCATGTGTTGCATCACTTTTGAAATTTTTTTTTCAGATTTGTTTTTTTATTCAGTAGTCCTAATAATCTAAAATTTATCAATCAAAACATCATGAATGGTGTTTTTAAAGTCAAATCCTGAATTATCATCCCAACTGTCTGAACATTCACTATTTGAAAAAAAATGGGTAGAAAAAAAAGGTATGAGATGGTAAAAGTAAATTATTTGTATTCACAAAAAAAAAATTGTCATGAAAATGCATCAAACATGTCACTTTATTAAAATGATGAAAAATAAGATAAAGTCCAAGTACATAAAAGAAGATTTACATTCTCAAAAGATCTAAGATGATAGACAGTTTCCATCAACTTTCTAAAATTATACCCCTAAATGATTGGGCGACGGGTTATTCTGACATTGGATGCTGTGTTTCCACTGGTATCAAAATTTATCAGCCCTCCTTTAATCAGACTTTGCACCATACATTTCAAAGGGATGCAATTTTTAGTAAAATGTTTTACCACCCCAAAATGATAGTCACAGTGAGCAGTAGAGTCATATCATTTGGGATAGGAAGGTTTAAGTTGTTTTGTTGGAATGGGGCCAATCAAGTGATTTTTGTA
Organism: Durio zibethinus; assembly: GCF_002303985.1. Next base: position 18,960,711 of record NW_019168270.1, read on the forward strand.
AAGCTCTTAGTATAGTTCAATATAGTTCATGGGGATAGGGTTAAATGTATGCTTTTTCCTATTCTATGATTCTTGTGCACCACTCGTTAGGGTAGTGAGATGAATGAAGGGCCTAATAAGGGATGAATAAATAAGTCGTGGAGTTGACTGGTATAGTACAATAAAAACATGACTTGCAGGAGAATGATTTGTGGGATAGATAGGTTAAGGGTAGTTTCTAGATTGCTACCTATCAAAACTCATAGCTTGAGTCTCACTTTCTTTTTTCTTAGAATTTTTTTAGCAATAGATGATTCTTCTTCTTTCAGTTTGTCATTTTAATTGCATTTTCTATAATCTTCCCTGAAATCACCTTGTCGACAAAATTCTTAGTCGCATTCCTTATCACCTTTTCATAGTATGGTGGCTTAAAAGTGCTTATAAATAACATTGTCATCTCTTTCTTTATTAAAGTGGGTTATACCTAAGTAGTGACATCCTGCCACCTTTGGGCATACTTCTTGAAAGACTTAGATGCTTTTTCTCCATCTTTTGTAATGAAAGATGATCAGAAGCCATATATATGATATGGCGATATTGGTTAATGAAAGATCGAGTTAGATCCTTTCATGACTTAATGCGAGTCTTATCCAGCTGGACATATCATCTTGTAGTAGACTCAGTTAAGCTATCTTGAAACACATGCATGAGCAGCTTTTCATTGATGACGTGAGCTGCTATCTTACGATAATACATTATGATATATGTAATGGGGTACTTGGTAATGTCATACTTTTCAAATTCTAGTACCATGAACTTCAGAGGAATCCCAACATCTGAAACCAAACAAAGGTTGGCAGTATCCATGAATCCATAAAAATTAATGCCCTCTATAGCCCACAATCTTTCTTTAATCATGCTCATGGCTTGATTAGTTTTAGAGTGTTTTGGGGTACAGTCATTTGTAGTTTTCTTTTCTCTTTAGTCTTATCCATTTTGGGAATTTGGATTTGCTCATCTGCCTTTTCAGTGAAGATAGGATTGGTATAGCTCTAAACATTCCTTAATTGAAATTTGAAAATGTGGTCTGTTGTTGATGAAAGCTTAGACTGGTCTGAGTTTGATGTGGATCGAAACTTGAAGGATATAGTGGCTTAGTATCTTTATGTAATATTTTTTTTGTTGCGTTTCCTCTATTTCCCTTTTCTAGAGCTTCTAGGATTTTGCTCAATTTTTTTCAAGTATTTCTTGAGCTCTTTTTACTATTTCAAGTCGGTCTACATTGTCTTGCTCCATTTTTTGGCTTTAGCCCGAGTGTAGTACTGGTGTTGAGCTATCTTTGAACCTTGATTTCCCATAATTATGGTGCAAATTAGAATGATGTTTATGGAACCATCTGCTTATGCATAAGAATGAATGCAGTGATGCATGAATGCATGCATACATAAAAAAAAAGGTTAGTAAGCATAATATGCAATCTACATGTATGTTTATGAATATGCACAAGAAAAAAAGAAATAAAAAAAAAAACAAGAAGATTGGTTAGTCACCTTAATAAAAAATAAAGAATAAACACTATAAAGCAAGTAAAATAACAACATAACCCTAAATTTTGGGTTAACTATAAAGGATGAAAAGACATGGCTCTATCTATGGTTAGGCTTTTAATGTTAACTATATGCAGTTTGGATTACTTCTAAAGGTTCTCAAATTGTTCCTTACATCATAGTCCATCACAAACTACTAAGGCACCCTGATCCTCGTCTATCATAGGCTACAAGTGAAAAAAGTTCAATTTGAGTGGGAATGTTTCGTAGGCCCATGCGAAGACATGAAATCTCATGAGGGCATAAGTACTTCACTCCCTCCTAAAGGTAAAGCTGGGTGGAGGGCTTATGTCATGTATATGCAAATGAACGATAGGTATATATACAATAAATAGATAATTAAGCAAATATAAGCAATGAATAAAAAGAAAAACAAATGAATAATTAAGCAAGTATGCATAATGAAAAAGGAAAATATATAATAAAGCAAATATATATAATGAAAGGGAATAAGATTTATTAAGCAGGGCTTGGATGATAAGAAATCATTTATTGGCCTGACTCTCGATGTCCCTAGTAGAGTAACTAAACTGTCATAACATATAGATCTGTAAACCTATTGGTAGACACAGATGAAAGGAGTCACCACCAATCTTTTTTATCTAGGTGTGATTGGCTACCTGATACATATTCTAATCCATAAAACCAGATGTTAAGTTTGAGAGTTGGTTATGCATGGAGAAGGTTATAGCACCCCCACAATGCTCATCCAAAGGATGGTACTAGTTTGATTTCAAATTATCAAAGCCTCGATCATATTTGTAATTTATCGAATTAATTTAATATTGAAAATCAGTCTTAAAATTATTTCCATAGTTTAGTAGTAATTTAAGGTAATTTTTTCACCTCAAGAGTATTCATAGAGACTAGTGTCCGATTCTGAAGAGGTTCCATCATTGGATTTATTAATATATTTTATTAAAAAAATTAATAAAGTCTCTCAATAGTTTGGTGGGACTTAAAAATAATCTTCCAATAGTTTAGAGGATACATTTTTTTATTATTTTTTTAAAAAATCGATTTATGGAACTTTCCAATAGTTTGGTGGATTCCATTTTAAAAAATTAAACCCATAAGAATTCTCCAATAGTTTGGTGGAATTCATGAATTTATTTTATAAGGATTTTTATTCGAAAAAGATATTTTATTTTATTTTTATTGAAAGGATTTTTTTTATAAATATTTTTGAAAACTTTATTTGAAAATATTTTTTTATTTGAGGAGATTTTTTTTTATTAAAAATCATTTACTTTTAAAAATAAAAAAGTAGAAATAAAATTTTTTTAAAAATAAAACCAGAACAATAATAATGAATTAAAAATAAAATGAGTTAAAAAAAGTAAAATAAAAAAAATAAAATTAGAAAATAAAAATGAAATGGAAAAAGGAAAACCTGCGATCGGGGCTGGTCAAAATGCGGGTCGGCGTGCGGATCTTGGGTTGTCCAAAATGACGTCATTTTGGGTCAATATAAAAGGTAGTTTCCAATGTTTTTCCCTCAGATGCCTGAGTTCCTTCTCTCTCTAACTTTCCAAATCCTCTGACCTTTCTCTAAAATCCCCAAAAACCAATCAGCAAGTTCAACTGAAAACTGAGAATCTCACCGATTTTTGGTAATGTTGCCAAAAAATTCAATCGAAAACTGAAAAATCCATCAATTTATGGAAAAAATCACCAAAATCCCATCAAAAAATTCAACCTCACCAAAAAATTTCACTAAAAAATTCAAACATTCTTCCCAAACCAATAAAAAAAACCTAAAAAAATCCAAAAAATCCTCAAACCTTCCCAGAAAGCCCCAAATCTTCCTCAAAACCTTCTGTAACCCTAAACCTAACTCTAGAAGCCTAAATTCATACTTGAAACTGTAAATCAAACCCCTAAATCCCAATACCAAAATCCCAAAAACTCTTTTTGCCATAAATTTTTTTTAAACCCTTTTTCTCTCAAACTTTTATTTGAAAATTTTTTATGTATCCTTCCATCCTCTATATATCTTATTCAATTTATAGGCGACTTAGTATCCAATTTTTGAAAATGGACAGAATCAATCCCAGTCTTGAATCCTGGGATTGAATTATGTCAAAACGTGATTTTAGGTCCTTGGATTTCAGTCAGTCATATTGATACGATTTTGTATTAACTTTGATCGAACTGGCGAGATTCTGATTCCAGATTTCCTTGTTCACATACAAATTGGAGCAAAAAGGAAAGAGCAAAACAAGAAAAAATGGATAGAAAGAAACAAACAAAATGAAAAGAAAAGAAAATAATAATAACATAATAATAATAATAACATAATAATATAATAATAAGAATAATAATAATATGATAATAACAATAATAATAATAATAATATAATAATAATAATATAATAATAGTATACCATAATATTATATTATAATATATACTATAATAATAACAAAAATACTAATAACAAAAGGAATCAATCCAATTGGGCCCGGACACAAATGTGTGTCTACAATTATAAAATTTAAAATTTAGTCCTTATACTATAAATTTTTGAAATTTAGTCTTTTTACTAGTTTAATTTTATAATTTTAGTCAATTGATAACACTGTTATATGATATACGTTAAGTTTGATTACGTGACAACTGATCATGCCAACATGGTGTTGGTCGTGATGATGTGTTAAATTAGGCTATTGAAATTAAAAACACTATGATGACATGAATTTTTGTTTGTCATGTGGCTTTTATTTTTCCATCCAGACTTATTAAAGATATTAAAAAAAGTTAACAATTTCTTTTAAATTAAACCCAATCCCTAAATAAGATAAACCTTTACTTATTCAATTTGTTTTCCTCATCCAATCCAAAATTTTGATTTCTCCAAATCAAAAGTCGATTTGGTAATGCATTGTGAAATCCAAATCCACACTAACCGAATTTGATAATAAAGTTTGAAATTGATTTGATTTCACCAATAAATGGAAATTTAAATCAAAATCATTAAAAAATTATAGGTTGTTCTTAGGGTTTAGGTTTAAAAGAGTTTAGGTTTAACTTTGGGATTTAAGGATTAAAAGCTAGAAAAAGAGAGAAAGGTGTGGCATGAAAAAATTCAAAAAAAGTGAATTATTTTGGTAAGTTTATATTTAGGGATATTGGAATGTGATTTTTGAATTTTGTTAACAAACAATTGAGTAATTTCAATTATTAAATTTAATATTTAGGGTATTTCGAATTTGATTAGGGTTTGAAACAAATTATGAAAGTGGAAAAGAAAAAACCAAGAAATTGGAATGATTATTAAAAATTTGGTGTTTAGGGTAATATAAAACAAATTTAGATTACTGTAAAACTAATCCACACTTTTATATACTATGAATTAGTTGTATCCTATAAATTCATACTATTTGTTGTATGCTATAATGTGAGACTAATTTTGACTATTCTTATTACTATTAACTAATTTAATTATATGTTAAGGATAAGCAATGTACACTTATGATTATGGAGGTGACTTATTGTGTTATTATTGTGAAAAGAAAACTCTTCTAGTTATCTCAACAAGAGATGATAATCCTAGAAAGAGATTTTTTGGATGCAACAACTATTGGGTATTCATGATTTTCTATATCAAACTTAATTATCAAATATGGTTCTAAATTTATTATGTTGACCTTGATTATGATATTTGTTATGAAATTTTGGTTTTTGAACTTGAGTATAACATTGTTTGGTGCTTAATGTTACTATTTGATGTTTGCAAGTTAATTAGTGTTAATTTTTTGTTTGGCATGATATGCCAATTAAAGATGAACATTAAATGGAATGATTTGTAAGTTTAAAGATGCCAATAAAGGTTTGATAAGAATAATTCAATATTGAATAAGGAGAATAAGGCATAGAGAATAATGAATATTGAGTTAAATAGTGAAAATGATTATCAAAGAACAAATGCTTGTTGAATAAAGATTGATGACTTATTTGATGAAATAGTTATATCGAAAGCTGAAAATGAGGTGATGTGAAAGGTTGAAGAATGTAAAGATATATGCAAAAGTGGAAACAAAGGCAAATAAACTATACAAATTGGTTTTCATGTTTACCATGTTAATTTTTTTATATTTTGTATTTGGAGTAGACAATGATAGTATAATGAAGGGTAATTTGTTGGCTTTGCCATGATTAATTGTGTTTGACTTATATTAGTGGTAAACTAATAATGATATATAAGGATTTTATTATCATGAATTATTTGTTTGTGAAAAAGGTTCTGTTTTCTGATTCCTTTGTAAATGCTCTATTATATTGAAATGAATATAACATTACAAATTAAGTTGGTTTCAATTTCAAATTAAATCAATAATGATATATTGATTGCATTTTAAAAAAATAAGGTTTCACAAATTTTATTTTGATTTTAATTCATATAACATTAGAAAGCAACAAGTTTTCTAAACTAGATCACAAAGCAAATTCAATCTAGTTTAACCAAACTAAACCAAAAACAACCTAAACCATATGGTTCAATCTGGTTCAACCTAAATCAAAATAAACTTCAATCTATTTTAACCTAAATCTAAACTTGGTTGAACCAAAACTTGTTATAGTTCATCCCAATAAACAAAAAGCAAAAAAATTGATTTTCAATTAATAATCATGTTGTTAAATAAATCAATAGTTTGGTGGATGTTAATTCAATTGTTTGATGTTGTTTTGAGATTAGTGTAAAGGCTAATGCATTTGCTGCCTTTATTTTTTGAACCATTTTGTTCCTTTGTTTCTACAAACAAATAAATCAAAATAAATGTCAAATTAAATGTTTATATCTTATAGTAGACAGTGTATAGTTTGAAGATTACTAGCAACTAATTCTTGATAATGTATGAACTATACATGATTTTTCCTTTTCCAATAATCAGCTCACCAAGTCAATTTACAAGTGCCCTTAAATGCTTAATTTTAATGAAGGGCATATTAGTAATCTATTTATATACTTTCGTGCAAGTGTCACGGACCTAAGGGGGAGTCCTGAATCCCACATCGAACAGAATAGGAAGGTTCCTGGGGTATAAAAGGGTTCACACCATCTCCGCCTTGTGAGGCGCCTTTTGTAGGACAAAACCGTGAGGCCAAGGGGGCCAGAGCGGACAATACCTCACAAGGGTGTGAACCGTGGCGAGAAGGCTGATCTGGGACGCCGGAAGGGTGAATGCCCGGGTCCCGGGGCCGCGCGGGTTCGGAGCTTGAGTCTCGACCCGTGACAAGTGGTATCAGAGCCAGCCCTAAACCGTTCGATCCACGCCGAGCGCCTCGAGGGAGGTAGGCAGGGTGGCCGGCCTCCGTGACGAGGGCGTCACGAGGTTGGGTGCGGGAGAATGTCACGGACCTAAGGGGGAGTCCTGAATCCCACATCGAACATAATAGGAAGGTCCCTGGGGTATAAAAGGGTTCACACCATCTCCGCCTTGTGAGGCGTCTTTTGTAGGACAAAACCGTGAGGCCAAGGGGGCCAGAGCGGACAATACCTCACAAGGGTGTGAACCGTGGCGAGAAGGCTGATCTGGGACGCCGGAAGGGTGAATGCCCGGGTCCCGGAGCCGCGCGGGTTCGGAGCTTGAGTCTCGACCCGTGACACAAGCACATAAGTTGTGACCTTTTTGTTTTTTGATGTAGGTATGCATGAATGCTCATACACGTATGTTTTAACCGTATATGTTTTATTACTACTGTACCAAGAGTAAAAAATAGCCTATTTATAGCCTTTGGCACTACATACTACCTAATTTTTAATTTATCATTCTTCTTGAACTTAAACTTAAATTTTTTTCTTGTTAAAAATTCATAAAGAGCATCCTTAAATAGGTTTTAATTCAAAAATTCAAGTCCAAGCTTAAATTCTATTAATAGAATTCAAGTATTATAATAAGTTTTACTAGACTAACTTTTCTAGACATCATTTGTATCTGACCTATCACTAGTATCTAATGTTTCCATAATTGCTATGGTTTGAAGATTCAAAGTACTTATTGACGTAACCATCAATCATGTTAGTTTCAACTCTTACATCCGACCATCATCATTACCCTTTCTACCAATCTTACCCTTACCACATCATTACCCTCTCCACCAGCATTAACCTTACCACCATATTACCCTCATCATCAAAATTTGAGTCACTTACACAAAATTGTTTTATCTTCTGAACATAAACCTTCAGATTTTGCTTAGCAACCTCCAATTCATCATCATCTGAATTATCTTTACTCACCCATTTTGCATCTACCAAACAATCATCACCAACATCACTCAAATTAGTTTTCTTATCACTAGCATAATTAGCATTGTTATTAATTTCATTTGCATCCAAATCATTATTCATTTATTTGGCATTCTAATCATCTATATGTCCTTCCTTCTAACCACCCTTGACATGGTCTTCAGTTGCATCCATTTCACTTTGATTCCCTTCATTATTAGCCTTAAATTCACTCTAAAAATCACTTAAGGTAGGTGTCGATTATCTTATAGCCTCATTACTCTCAATCACAACAACCTCATCATTTAAGTTATTTACACCTTCACCAATTTCAATTGATTCAAGTCCAGCATTTAGAATGTCATTGTCAATTTCAAGATAGGTGTACGTTTACCAATTTTTAACTAATAACCAAATTCTCTCATACTTTCATCTGTTTTTGTTAATTGAAACCTTGTACTTACTGTTTTACTCATCTCAACATAGTAAACTTTAACTTTATTTGACAAACCATAATTTAAAAAGTTTAATGTTTCTAATATTGTCTAATAACATATTTGACCTAGTTCCTCATCAAACTCATTTATAAAGCCGTTCACATATCTAATCATTGTATGAGTTATTTTGAGTCTACCCCTATAGTGGTACCTTATTTTGTATAGTTCTCAACTCATATTAACAAGTGATAGAAGACAATAAATTAATTAATTACATAAATATATGTCATGGTACAGATAAACAACTAATTTATATAAAATATTCAATAAACATAGCATATGAGAGACAACATTTTTTTTACATAAATTACAAAACCCAATGTTTCAATAGCAATAATTATTTTGCAACAATTATAAAAACAATAAACATATTGTAGACATTATAGACAACAGAAAGGGACATTAAATGCAAAGGGACAATAAACTTAAAAGACCCAAAAAGATAGACAACAAAAGTGATAACAAATATAAAGAGACACCAAAAGGCCATATACCACTATCAAATAATTTTTAAAATCATCTAAGACTTTAAACCATAAACAAACAAAAATATAACAAAAAGTAAAGAAATGAGTTTGTGTGATTGGTTTGATGGTGACAATTGAAAGTAACAAAAGTGATAAAAAAAACCCTAAAAAATAATCCAATGCCTCTAAATTGATAACTATTAAAATAACAGACCTTGTTAGCTTCTTAGCGACATTAGAAAATGAGTTTCAAATAAAACGAGCAAAGTGGAGAAACAAGTTAATCAAAAGCTGAGCCTTTTTCCTCATTGTTAAGAAATCCACATCAAGATTGAAAGTGAACATATTTAGGGTTTGGGAGAAATATGAGAATGGAAGAGTTTAAGGGAAACTATTGGTGAGGGTTTCTTTAATTTAGATTTTGACGAAACATAACATTTTCAAAATTTTTATTATCGATTAATAAAAGAAAATCTTGAACTTTTTTTTAAATACCTTTATCTCTAATTGGAAAAATAAAGGCCACATGGCAAACAAAAACCCACGTTATCATAGTGTTTTTAATCTTAATCACCCAAATTGACACTTATTACAATCAACCCCATGTCAGCACTATCAATCATCACATCATCAAAATTAATGTAGATCATATAACAGTGTTATCAATTGAACCAAAATTATCAAATTAAACTAATAAAGGGACTACATTTCAAAAAATTATAGTATAAGGATTAAATTTCAAACTTCGTAATAATATGGGACTAAATTCATAATTTGATCAAAACTTTTAATTAATGTAAGTTGTTCCCTTCTCTAAGTATAATATATACATTTATCTATGTATTTTTAATATGTACAAAGTGAATATGGAAGGCCAATGATTAGGCCCGAAAAGTTCACAAATGCCTAATCCACCTTTTATAAATTTAAAAAATTTCAATACCCCATTTCAAAATATAGGTGTGATAAAACAATATAGATGTAATCAAAAGAAGACAAGTTAACATTTATTTCTAAGATAAATACATATTTATGTTAAATAAATTTAAATTGATTCTTTTAGTTAATTTATTTATTTTATAATATAATTTTATGTAATTATTTAAGAAAATTTTAAATAACACTATTATTTATTTATTGTTGTTGGACACAATAGGGTCGGCAAGGCAACCCAACTCGTCCCCAGTGGGTTTCGAGTTGGGTTGCCGACCTGACCAAATCTCATAAGATCGATTTTTTTTTTAAATCGAGTTTCGGGTCAGGTCGGATCAGGTATTGTTAAGAAAAAATCGGGGTTGGGTCGGGTTCAAGTTTTAGGCAAACCCAACCTGATATTTATATAAATATTAATTTTTTAATTATTTGTTTAATTTTTTTATATATATTTATATAATTATATATTTAAATATTTATATTTAAAACATAATATTTTATATTTTAAAAAATAATATTTTATTAATTTTGGGTCAGATCGGGTCGGGTATAATTTATACAATGTCAGGTATGAAAAAAATAAAAAAAATTTCAGATCGGATCGAGTTTTATGGATACAAGTCGAGTCAAATCGGGGCGAACAAAAATTCATCCCGACTCGACCAATTGCCAACCGTAGCCCAACAATTATTATTCACAAACTTTTAGAATTAATAAGTTTGTCGCAAATATAAATCGCAATCATGTAAACTTAAAAAATTATATATAAATTAACATTTCTTTCTCTCACAGTCTTCAACAATATCAAACCTCTATTTTTCTTCTTTTTACCAACCCACTACAACTCTTTTTAATCTTCATCTTCCTTTACCAACTTAAAATTGATGATAAGATTTATTTTTTAATATATATATATATTCTTAAATTTTTTGTTATTATATGCTTGGGTAATTTTAAAACTTTTGTATTTTATCAAAGTTCTTGGAATAATTCTTTTTCAATTTTGAAAAAAGTTCACATACGCCTCCTGTGATTTACTATTTTCACACTCAAATCCCTTATGAATTTTTTTTTTTTTTATACTTATAACCTTGTGGTTCACTTTTGTTGTTAAGAGGGTGATAGCATTAAAAATCAAGAAGAATTTAGTGAAATTTCAAAATTATCATCGTTTTTATTTTTTAACATTGTTACCTCTTTTGGTAACAAAAGTGAATGACAAAATTATAAATAGGAAAAAATTTCAACAGTATAAGTAGAAAAGTCACAAACCACATGAGGTGTATATGAAGTTTACCTTTTAATTTTTGTTGCTTTAAGTTGACTTGTCCTAATTACTTATGAAAAGTTTTCTTTTACAAATTTTAGATAATTTTTCTTAGTACCCAACAATTTTTTATCACCAAAGCTAGATTAAGACTATTTAAAGAAAAATAGAAAAACACCATAATATATAATTTGAAAGTTTTAATTTCATTGAACCTAGAGTTTAACCAAAATGATTCAAACACTATCTTTAGGAGGTGAAATCGTATAAGGTTGGTGCTTGTAATTTTCTTTTCACTATTGGTTATTGCTTAAGTATTGACTTCTTTTCTATAAAAAATTTTAATTTCATTATTTTAAAGATATACTTTATTGATTAAAAATATATTAATTAATTAATTAATTTATATATCTTAGTTTTACATTATTTATTTGAAATATTTTATTCTCTACAGTTTTATTTATAAATTTATAAAACTTATAATTATATGAGCATGTTATTTTTATTAATATATTACTTTCATATATATATATATTTTATATTAAACAAATATAATGAAATCCCTTAAATAAAAATAGTATTAATTTAGTTGATACCGCAAAATCAAATACTACGATGCGTCACTGATCATCTATCATGCACATGTGGCATTTGTTAAATCACCTGGCACATTTTGATTGGTTTGTCGAGAATATTAAAATTTTAATGAAATTAGATGTTGAAAAGATAGATAAATAAATGAAAATTTTGATATCATATTTAAGTATATATATATATATATAATTATCTATAAAAAGTATATATATTAAATTAAATATTTTCTTAAATTATAGGTGTCATATATGAGATTCTCCAAAATAAAAATATTAATGATAAATTAATAATTACAAAATTCTTATTAATTATTAAATTTCAAATTTCTTGTTAATAATTATAAAAGTATTTATTTTCTTATAAATATTTTTTGAAACAAACTCAAAATATTTTTTATTCTTTATCATTTCGAAATTCTACACTTTTTTGTCAGGTACATCCATATTTTTTATTCACCTGAATTATCCTCTATGTATTTTCCTTTATTTTAAATTAACAATTTTTTGAATCAGAGGTTGAAATTGACGCGGTGAAATCTGACGGTCGAAATTGAAATGGATCGCACGGTGTGCACCGCATAGTTGTGGTCACCAAACCAAACAAATGGCAAAAAGAAAAGAAACTAAATGCTATAAACAGCACCTGAAAGAGAGATGGCAGTCATTTGTTTAGAGAAAATTCCAAAGGGTGGCAGTCGTTTTCAGTCACAAATCTTTCCTTTTTGTTTTTTTCCACTATGATCCGAACTCTGTTTTTCGTTTTCAACCTTTGGAAATGTTTTTATAAGAGAGTCGAAGGTCTAAGAGCCGAGTATTAAAAATAGGAACTAGTTTTGAATATTAAATTAAAATTATTTTTTAAAAATATTAATTGGAATTTAAATTTAAATTTTTTATAAGTTTACATTTTATTAATCAAATTATTAGTATATTATAGTAATATTTTTATTTTTCTACATATATTTTTTTAAATTTTAATCTATTTTTAATTTTTGATTCTTATTTATTTAACTGATTTGAAAAGTACATTAAACACTTAATTTTAAAAATTTTGTCCAATATAGCTAATATTCAATTGATTTATTTTATTAATTATTTTTAAAAGAATTCTATTTACAATCATAATTTTGCCCATTAAAATTAAAAAATTATAATTAAACATTTATAATTTTTTATTATAAAATTATTTTTATAATGAATTATTTTATTGTTTTAATAAATTTATTTTGTAACTCTCACCACTCATTCACAACGAATAACCTTGTCTTACTTCATAACACCAGGTCACTTAAATCAAATATCATTTTTTTTATTAAATCAATTAAATTAGATTTTATTTTTCCCTTTAAAGTTAGATGATATCTGAAATAAAAAAAAAATTTATCATGACATAAAAGAATATTGTAAAAAAAATCATATAAACATTTTTCGCATTCGCAATTTTAAATGAACTTTCGAAAAAAGAAAAACGTAAACAATGTCTATCATCAGAGATTTTGGATTTTTTTAGTTGAGAAGGCTTTTTTATACATGAGTGTGATTTTAGCTGCAACATGTGCAAAAAATGTTTGATTGATGGTCTGAAATTTATAACAAGAAGGATAAAAAATTATTTTATAATTTTTATCGTTGATAAATTTTTGTATTGATATAGATTAATAGATAATTCAAGAACATGAAAAATATTTTTGAGAATAAACGAAGAATTAACTTGAACATCTCATAATTCTGTCATTGTAGTAAGTGAATCATCTACAATAATAATTTTCTTATTATTAGGATACAATGTATATGTATTAAACTTTTGTGAGAAATGTTTCGTATAATTTGTGGCTTCTGAGTCAATGATTCAAGAACTCGTAATAGGCTTAATTGAGACATTTAATTTATGAAAATCAGAAGTTTTATCTGAATTAAAGACCTTACCCAAAGAACATACTACAATAGGCTTTTTAAGGATTTTCAATAAGTTTCTCAACTTTTCAATCTCTTACTTATTGAACTCTTTTTGTTTTTGAGATATTTGTAGTACTCCAGTAATTTTTTTCAATTGATATTTTCTCAAATTGGGTGATAACAATATTTTTTTTGAAAGGGTTTGACAATGAAAGCTTAAATAAGATTCGATAATGAAGACCTAAAATAGAAGTCAACAATAAAAATCTAAAATAAAAGTTAACAATGAAAGCTGAAAATTTTATTTTTCAAAAAAAACTTAAAACTCTGATAATAATTTTTAACAGATTAATTTGAAATATAAATATAATTAATAAGATAATTGCGATGAATAAAATTAAAGATTATTTGTATTTAGACGAAACATTTAAATTTTTTAAGTAAAATACATACAAATTTCGAAAATGAGAAAAAGAGAAAAAGAGAATAAGAAAAAGACATTTCAAAGGATTAAAAACCACACCAGCCAACCAAGAATGACAATAGTCTCTACCCACCTTCAAAATTCAAATCGTTATTCTCTCAACTGTGTCTCTTCCAACTTTCAGAATTCACCGGTCGTCCCCCTTACTTTAATTATTATTAAGACCTAAAATCTTAAACAGTGTTGTTTTGATAAAAAAATCTTAAAAAAGAGCATTCATTGCAGAATGCCACCATACCGTTATTTAATTTATTCAACTAAAAAAATTCTAAGGTTTATTTATTTAATTACTATTTCTGACTTGTGCAATTTCAAGTTGAGTTGATCCATGCACCACCGTTTTTCGAATTTGCTTTCAAGTTTTAAAAAATTTATTTCTTCCTTTAGTGTCTAATAAAAAAACTCTTTCTCTCTTTGTTTTTTTTTTTTTAATTCAAATTCAGTACGTTGGTGACCAGCAAGAAGAAGCAAGCAAAGGAAATTTGAAAAGGGAAAACGGGGATTTGGGGGAAAGAAGAATAAAATT